>PNEQ01041542.1:0-28118 GCA_003012365.1 Medauroidea extradentata
AGCGCGTGTGATTGCCCGAGGGGAAGAGGGGAGGGTTGTCAAGCACTCGCGTGGTTGAGGAACAGGCTGAGGAGCAGAGTAACGTGACCCTTCCCCTCCGAAGCTATCTCGCGACTGAGCCTTGCCTGGAGCGACCGTCAGCTAATATACAAGTTAGTGGCTTAGGAAGGAGTCACTCAGAAGCCTCCTCTACCATATCGTAACGTCAGATTATCGAAATTAAACTGTGACTGTTTTTCACTGGTAGACCGGTACCTTATTAAATGAAATTATTAATCCAAAAAAGTAACATATTATATACTTGTTAATTTTAATACTATACTTAGGTTGTATTATAAACTGTTAACATGTACAATAAGTATCCAAATTATCTAAAATATTTTGGGGTATGCCATCAAGGACAGTACTGTTTTCTCCTGTTGGCTTATAATGTGTCTAACCATAGTTAATTCAAATAAATATTAATGTTATCATGCTTTAAGATAAGATACTCACATATCGGTGCACACAGCAGTTAACGTTTTGAGGGTTTTTTTTTGCTATGCCAAGTTCACTTTCTTAAAACCTTTCTTAACTAGTTAACCGAAATGAAATACAAGCAGCAACACTGACTGTCATATGTTTACACGGAAGTCCATTTGGTTATATTGGCTGTTCACTGAAACATTATCTGGACATCCATATTAACGAAGATGACTTGTCTTGAAAATACAGATAAGCATACCCACTTTATTATTACAATAGTGGTAGCAGTAATTTAATGTTGTATAAGAGTTAAAATTACATTTTTGCAATACTTTACAAACTTCTAACCCAACAAACAAAACATGAATAGTCTGGCGTTGTTTAAAAACACAGCATCAGTAGTAAGTGATTTTAGTCAGCATTAAAACATCGAGGTCTTCAGTGCTGGTGAGGGGTGATATGAGGTGGGTATGGAGCAGTGCCGGAATGAAGGGGCGGAGGAAACAAGAGATCCCAGAGAAAACCTGCCGACCAACTGAATTGTCTGGCACGATTCCCACGTGCCAAAATCCGGGGAATTACCCAGCCAGGAATTGAACCCAGATCGCCTTGGTGGGAGGCAAGAGGTTTGACCTCCTCGAACACCATGGCCACCAAAGCATCAATAGTGATTTGCCATGCAAGTTATTTGCTAACACTAAATAGTGTCTACAAGATTATAAGAAGATCTATGGCCATTTTTAGGTGTAATAAAAGGCCTTGTTAGTGGGTATCAAATTGAAAAAAAAAATTAATTTCATTAAACTCATGTACCTTGCTTGTAAAACATGTAATTTTATTTTTATTTTTTTATATTTTTTTGTTATACTTTATGACATTTTTAAAGCATTATTACTTTACTGCAAGCCAAAAAAAATGTTGCTGCTGTGATGCAGTTCATTGGTGAGCTGGATTGCAGTGTGAGGGGTTCTGGGATCAAGTTTTGAGTAAGGCATGAGTGTATTTACGATAGTTTCATTCTAAAATTGTTTATAACAGTTCTCAGTTATTGACAATACACTTAACAATCACTTCAAATAGTGGCACATTCATAGAGGGCTTACTAAGCCCTCTAGGAAATATTTTAATTTCTTAAAATATTTTGGTATAGAAAAATATTATAAATTTCATAATTTTATTCGCACACTATTCCAAAATTGCATAGTACAGGTATGTAGGCATCCACAAATATATACTTCTGTAGCTTGAAAACAGAAAATTATCACCAATCACCTCAGACAATCTCATCCCTCACACAAAAATAATTCTGAATATATTAAAATACTATCACAAAGAGTAAACTAAACTTTACAAGTCTAACAATAAACATGCCACTGTGACAGTCGATGCCACAGAAAATTGCTCTATGGACCCTGCATGCTGCACTTATCCCCTCTGTAAAAGAACTTTGCTGATCTCTTAATTTCTTTCTGGATTTCTATCGCATTCCCACTCCTCGAATCTCATTGTTCTGAATGCTTGCTTATTTAAATAGGCCTACATAGTAGTGTTCACCTAGCAATGTCCTTAAGATGTTCTATGAAAATTCAAATAAATAAACCTGGGACACGTTAAAAACCTATTTTTGGTCACATAATGCATCTACAGGATGAACCAAAAAGATATACCGAATTTTAAATATTTATTTTGCAACAACAAATACAGATACACCAGATATCAACATTGTACATGATAGGGTAACTCAAAATGTTTTTGTATGGTGCTGAAAAATAATATCAGGAAGGTGACAGCCGCCATTTGCGACACACTCCGCAAGACGATTTCGGAAATTGTCCATGACCCACAGGCTCTTGTGCACAAGCTAAACACGAAGGGGAACAATTTCAAAATAGGTCAATAGCATTTGTCATTGTCAATGTCAATGGCAGGCGAGTGAATAGGGGGGAAGGTGGTACACATAGATAGGGCATAGTGTGTGGCAGGGGAGTCGGCAAAATGTAGTGGACCGGTGTGCAC
This sequence comes from Medauroidea extradentata, assembly GCA_003012365.1. Lineage (NCBI taxonomy): Eukaryota > Metazoa > Arthropoda > Insecta > Phasmatodea > Phasmatidae > Medauroidea > Medauroidea extradentata. The sequence goes on from PNEQ01041542.1 coordinate 2,482, forward strand.
CACACTTACACTGTCGAAATGTTCTTTCAGAACAATGAATCCACCACTGAGACACAATGAGCCTTCCGAAGACACTTCAACGTTCTGCCAAATCTGAAACAATTCGCATCTGGGTTGCAACATTTCGCTGTACAGGGTCAGCATTGAAAAGCAAGTCTCCAGGGTGGCCTCAGACAGCACAGACACCCGCAAACATTGTTACAATGTTACTAAACTTTGTAACAATGGAAGCTGTGAGGGCATCAACTGGTCAGTTGCCGAGACGGTCAGCACGTAATGGCAGCCACCACCTTGCAGATATCATTTTCAAAACCATGCGTAAAACATATTGATTTACCTTATTATGTCCAATATTGATATCTGGTATATCTGTGTTCGTTGTTGCATAATAAATATTTCAAATTGGGTACATCTTTTTGGCTCATCCTGTTGATACCATGCTACTGTTGTCACCTTGGTTCTTATAGTGACCTAACAATATTTCCACATCATAGCTGCAATCAAAAATTGTTTGCATTTCTGCATAATGAGTTTATTTACAAAAACTGGTCTTATCAGGGGTGTGAACAGAGGTTGGACTGTTGGGCTATAGTTCCTTCCAAAAAAAAATAATCAAATTTTAAGAATTTTATGTATGCTAAATTTAATTATCTTCTTGATCATTATTTCAATGTTACTTAAATAAGAGAAATATGTACATAAACAACCCACTTACTTAGAATTTAAAATTTTACATGATACATGAAAAAAATCATGCATACAATACTCGATCCCAGTGACTTAAGAGCATTTCATTAATTCCGTTGCCGCAAAAATTTCCCAACGTTAAGCATATGACTTTAAGCATGGCTAGTAAACTATTACAGAGAGAGACGATCCTTGTAGACTGTTCTTAATTATGTTTAAATAAACGAAGAGTGCTGTATGCAGAGACTAAAATAATGTATGCGTCACATACTGTTTTTCTCAAGATTTTTAAGATTTTAATTTTTTACCAGATATACATAGCTCTGTTTCTGATATTGCAAGCAAGGCATAGCAGTTTAAATGCATGTGCTAGCTTTAAAATTCCCTGAACTAAACAATTACGTTTTCATAACATTGAAATCCCTATGTGCACATGCCGTAGTGGAACAGCATTCAAGTGTGATATAAACCATAATAATTATGTTTCTTATCACTGTTTGTCACACTCAGGATTTTTTCTCTCGCTAAAAGTAGTTGTATTGTTGTGTTATGTATATTTGTATCAGCACCTATTGTTAGGCATTGCTTGAAATTTGCAATACATGCTGCACTCTTCTAGATACACGAGTTCGAATTTACTACAAGGCCAACCTTTGTGATGCAGTTGGCTGGTGAGCTCCCTGTTCAGGCAGTCAATCTTATTTAACATGGTAATTGTTAGCGGATGCTGAATCTCAGAGCCTTGATTTCTCTTGTACCATGATAACACACTTGCGAGTAAGATTACAAAATTTTTTTATTTTTTTTTTTTGGCAATAAAATAACGACCATCACTTATATCAATTCAATTTATTCTGACCAGTAGATTTTAACATAGAGTCTTTGCACTTCAGCTTTTTCCTAGACAAGTTGTGTTCACCTGTGTATAAAGTAGTAATCAATGCTTAATACAACCGTGTAGAAAGAAACTACATTATGTATAGATTATTATATATCGTAACCCATATTACAATTAACTTGCCACTGATACTTGATGGGATTTATACTATAACTTTAACTACTACACCATCAAAACTGTGGCCTCCCTCTCCAGCGATTCCTACGACCTATCCACCCAGCCAATCCTGCCCGACTGTAACATTCTCAGAGCGCAATGTACGCACACCCAAAACCAATTGAAAACCAACTCCGCGGCAAAAAAGGGCCACTGCGGCCGAATAGTTAGACCATTTGCCTCCCACCAAGGCGATCCGGGTTCCATTCCCGGATTGTCGCATGTGAGAATCGTGCAGGACGATGCCGCTGGTCGGCGGGTTTTCTTGGGATCTCCCGTTTCCCCCGCCCCTTCATTCCGGCGCTGCTCCATACTCAGCTCATGTCACCCCTCACCAGTGCTAAAGACCTAGCGCTGATCAAAATCTCTCCCTCACATACTCCAGGGCGAAAACGCCAAGATACATGGTTGTTTGGGCAGATTAATATATTGGAATCCAAGTGACTTTGAAATCTGTATCAATATAGTTTCAGATGTTAAAAGTCAACCCAATATGGTTATCAATAAAGGTCATCAGTATTTTTATACCAGAAGAAACAAACAAAAAATACATAATATGTTAATTAGGGACACATTTAGCAGGCAGATGGACAAATAGGTCCATTGTGCCTACCTTCGTCAGTACCCAGTTGCACATGGCACCACCACAATCTAACAAACAATTAGCCTGTTTCCCAGGCTACATGCCTGCATGCCTCTTTAAAATGCATCCCAGAGCCTGAACTTTGACCTGCCAATGATTCACATCCAAGAATTTAAATTTTCAATTTTGTAATTAGCATCCTAAATTACTATGTTTGATCTTGCAGAACGAATCCTTGACACACCTCACATGTGATTAACTTAATTTGGAATCTATAATTGATTAGAGTTTCAAAAAAAATAAAATCAAGTAAGTACTCCTACCAAAATAAATTGGAATTAAAGTACAATATATAAAAAAATATTTGGGGCTACATGCCAGTGCACGTCACTTTATGAAATAGGATAAGTTTTGTAGACGATACTTGTGAGTACAGTTTTCTCTCACAAAACAATTCTATCTCACATAGTTTTCTCGTAATAGCACATCTAAGTCAAAATTTGCATGTTAAAACTGCCATGCAAATGTTATAAACCAACTAACTTAAGTGACATAATTATCGGTTAACTAACATTCCATGAACTACGTAGGCCTAAGAAAATATTTAGAAACTCATAACGTTGTATTTAACAATTTTTAAAAATTGCAAACGTACAGGGAAAAAGTTTAAAATTCAGCCATTTTTCAAAATGGGTAGGTACAATGTTTTGTTACGTAGCCCACGGCATGTTATTTCACTTGATAAAATTGTTTCCTTAAATGAAACTGTACTCACAAGTATAGTCAACAAAACTAACACAATTTAATAAAAATATAAAATCATGATTTTATTACACCTGAACCCCTTAATATCAATGTGCGGCATGCATCAACTCATTTTTATTAGCTTATAATTAAACATTTTCTTTTCATCGCATCACGTTCGACTCTTTCAAAACAACATAGTGCGAGCCTCCTAATTGAGGAAACGGATTAACCTTGTGTTAAATGTGTTTATATAGATGATGTATACCTGTGCCTTTAAGCCAGGTGACTATCGGAATGGGATATACACTGGCGTGGTAGTGCAGGTTTACTGAGTGTTGGAACAGAACTGAAGCATTGTGTGGCTCTGTCACCAACACCGGCAGAACTGCAAACATTAAACACAACTGTACACGGCTGATGTTAATCCTCACTTAGCTAGGTTATGTGCTCCATTATTTCATAAACACTTTATACAGTGAATGAACCAAACTTATCTGTAAAATTTCACATACAGTAACATCTTATTTTTTTTATATTTTCCCTTCTTCTATCTCTACATTTGTGTTCACATTTGCTTCTCTTGCATTAAAAATTTATCTCTTTTTACACTTTCCTGCATTTTTTTCAGGCTTCTTGAAAAGTATAAAACAGGGGTTCCACTGTAAGAAATTAAATTCAAAGACCTGAAACTCAAATTATTCTCTGGGACTTTTCTGAAGCTAAGTGTTCACTCAGTTGCAAAAGACAATTACTAAACAAAAATACCGTATTTATATTTGCTTGGAACACTACGGGACATTTTTTTCAAAATGACGGGTAACCGGTAGTTTTTGATCCATGGAGGAGGAAGTAAACAACTTAGACAAATTGCAATAATATAGATTTCCAAGGTTTGAAATACAGTATTCACATGTAAGCATTCTGTGCACACACAGTACTACCCGTTCTCAGGCTACGTTTCTGGTCATTCAGTTATACAGGTACTGTATAGTTAAACTTAAAAAAATTGGAATAACCTGAGAGTATCCAAATAACTAAGACCAACATAACAACCAAAAGTATCTTTGAAAATTTTAATTTAGGTATACCAATTTCTAAGAAAGGGGAAAGAAAAAAAACGGATGGAAATTGATCCCTTCAGCGGTGTCTTAAGACACAAGCCACCCATGGCCAAGTAGGTATTACGTAGCTAGGCCCCACTAACAATTGATAGTAGTAAGCAACATAGAATGGAAGGAATCAACACATAACTTTTTGTCCATTACATTGAAAAGTGTCTTACTATTTGTGCTATGTCTCAAACAATAGATGGAAAAATTTTACAAATAACATAAAAATGTCAATTTCAAAAAGTGCATTAATTTTGTCTGAATATTTTCGATATTTATAATTTGCCTTTTGTAAATAATGATGCACGATTTTGTGTTTAAAATGTATATTGTTCTCTTGGTTTCTCCAAGTTTGTCTAGGAAAAATATTTTTGTATCTTGGTATCTGCTGTGTTGTGGCAACTTTTATCTTATGATAAATTTAATTGTTTAAAAATAAAATAATGGTCTACGGTTATTATAATTTCGTGTAACGTAGAATACTATTTAAATTTAAACGCAATAAAAAATTACAAGTCTAACAATTTCTACAAAAGCTCCATTACACCAAGCACACAGGGGAAATTTACTTGTTTGTCACTGATGCTAAGATAGTCATGTCAATCCCCTTCCCTTGCTGTACATAGTGTAAAGTAAGTAGGGAGATACTAACCCTTTACTTCCAGTGTTGCAGTGAGTGGCAGCAGCATTACTGGCAATACTTGTCTAGTCACTAGAGTGGTGCATAGCAAGTTTAGTACTCCACAGCAGACTGCTGACAAACTGGTATTGCTATTCCTGCACGTCCAGGTCCTGTAACACAAATACCAGACAAACAAACAATTCCACGACTACATTTTACTGGGCTGCCACAGCAAGCAGTCACGTCGTGTTGTCTTCCATCAAGGTAATAATGAGTTCAATCTAAAATGGGGCCCGAATCTTGCAGGTAAATGTCCAGCTGTTTACCATGAGGATTGCTGGTTCCTCCCATCTTTGCATTCCAGAACTGCAACAACAATGTTAAATATTCTACAATGATAATATCACATCACCCAAAAATAACAGCAATTTCATACCACTGTGTGATATTTTGAAATGGAAATCAAAATATGCAATCATGCTTTCATTTAATTAATTCGAGCACTGATATATTTTCATTATTTCTAGGAGAGACCCTTTGTAAGAATATTTTAACATTGTGTTATGCCACACTTCAACCAAATCAGTGTAGTAATTTAGTAAAACTCATTATTTGGCGAATGTTGTTCAAATCAACATCAAATGTTCTAGTGATTACTGCTTTTGCTCAAGTTTTTATAACTTTGGGGCAAGGCATTATAAAGCTTTATTATGATGGAGAAGGCACCTTTGATAAATAATGTGAGTGAAGCTCCTGGTTTGTATAAGTTTTTACTGGACCTAGTATTGTGGCTGGGTACATAAAAAATTTTATTGAATATGCACGTACTGTGTGTCGCAAAAGAAACGGCTTCATATCTACACTGGCGAGTAAGTGTTAATATGCTCTGACTTCGTCCCCTGAGAAAGTTTTCAATCTAGTCAAATACCTGCTTATCATCCAGCAGTCTTTCCACTTTCTCGTCAACATTCCATGACGAACCTTGTCGAAGGCCTTCTCCAAGTCCATTAAGCAGGCATCCACCTGCTTCCTTCATCCACTGCCTGAAATAAATCCTCCAACAAACCTGCTTAATCTTATCTAACCTCACTTAACCCAACCGAATCAAAAAAAATTATGTAGGACTACATCTAATGTCTCTCTCCTAAACATTTTTCATCATTAAACTATTCCTCTAAAATCAATGGATTGGCTAGTACACAATGAGTAGTTATTCTTAATATTTATTAGCTATGTACCTGTAGTAAAAAAAATAATAATACCCTCTTGCAGTTGGGCTTTGGGCCGGTGGCAAGCTCACATGTCTCACTCTCCCTCCAGACCTCTCCTGAACAAACCAACCCTGTCAACCCTCACCAGCTCCTCTCTAAGCACATTCCACCCCGTCACCGATTTCACCATCATTGACTGCCTACCCCTCTCCGTCCTCCTCCACACCCTCCGGATCTTAAGACTGTTGTTCCCTCTCCCTCCGTAATTACCCTTGATTAAATGCGAACCTAACATTCCCCATCCTCCCTCTCCCTTCACCACTCTGAACAACCTAACAAGCCTCTACACCTTTCTCCTGTCCTTCAAAGTACTCAAACCCATTTCCTTCATCATCACTGATGGTCTGTAATTACCTTTCTCCTCTCCCTCCTGCCATTGCCTTCTCCACCTACCCTTCACCCATCTAGCCGCTCTCCTCTGGACCTTCTCCAGTTCCTGCACCTCCCATTCCATGTAGGGATCCCACTCTGCCACTGCATATTCCAGCATCGGTCGTACCATTGAGGTGTATGCCTTCTCCTTCACCCCACCACTGACTCCTTTCAGGACTCTTCCCAGCATTCCCAGGGCCCTTCTTCCTTTAGAAACCACTCTCTTCACCTGTCCCCTCCAGCCAAGGTCGTCCTGCAACATCACCCCTAAGTACTTGTATTCTGCTGCCTCCCCTATTTCCTGCTCACCCCATCTGTGTGTCTGCCTGCCCTTTACCCGCTTTTTAGTGAATCTCATTATCTTTGTTTTCTGTACAATAATCTTCATTTTATTGGTTTCCATCCATTCCAGTACCCGATTAACATCTGCCTGCACGTTGTTTTTCTCACCTACCTCCGAATACTGTACACAGTCATCCACGAGCAATCTCATCCTGCCACCCACTCCCACTCCCATGTCATTTACCATTATAGTAAACAACAAAGGGCCCAGAACACTTCCTTGTGGCACCCCTGATGTTACAGCTCCTTCTTTGACAAGGAGTCCCCCCATTCTCACTCTCTGGCTCCATCCCTTGAGGAACTCACCAATCCGGTCAACTGTCATCTAGCAGCATATTTACTTTCCTCATTAAAATTCCATGTGGCACCTTGTCAAACGCCTTCTCAAAATCTATGAAACAGGCATCCACCTGCTTCCCTTCATCTACAGATTGTACTAGATCCTCCAATAGCCCAGCCAGCAGTAACGACGTAAAAAATTAATCAATTTTAAAATGGCTATAATGAAACACAGGCCAAGATTAAACATTAAAATTAAAAAAGTAGGTAATTACAAATACCATAAAACTATCAGGACTATGGTTCCAAAATAACAGCCTAGTTTATTTTAGTGTCCATTTTTAACAGATGAAGGAAAAAAACGCAATAAAACTGTTTAACTGCATGAATAGAATTATTGTATAAAGTAAGTGAATGCCACGAAGTATTCGGATTAAAATATACACTTTTTTAAGGTTTTCCTACTGAAAATAATTAATACTCACTTTATAAGGTACGTATGCTGTCGACTGCCGTCGACTAACTTGAAGACGAGTCACGTTACGATGTTTGTAAACAAACCACGTTTTTTTTCTCGTTCATTCCATTTCCATTCCAAAAATTATTACGAACACTATTTGGCGCATGTGCACTAAGCATCCAAATTCTTTTCCTTCTGCATGGCCACGTCTGTCCACAGTCGCTCGTGTTGAACGAGCCGTAGAAGAACAGGTCTACACTAGCCTGGAAACTTGACCCACTTGTTGTTTGGCTGCAGTTCACCAACTTACCGATAATGGTCTACGTCTTTGGCGCTGCAATCAGGGTGGTCGGACTCAAACTTCGCCCGGCGCCCACTTCCCTACCATTAAGATAAACAATTTATCAAAACGTATTTGTTATCAATTTATTAAAAACTTCCTTCGCTCACAATTTTAAAAAATTGCTCCAGAAATCATTATTTACTTTATATTGTTAACAATGGAAAAAAGTGGGTTGAGTTTGAGTCCGACTGCCCGGATTACAGCGCCAAAAAGTACAACATTCTCGGTAACTAGACGAACTGCAGCCAAACAACAAGGGCTGCGTTCCAGAATGTTACTCTTAGAGCAGAGTAAAGTATTGAAGAGTAAGGCAGTGTAAAACAAGAGTAAAATTTATTTGGAACGGGCGTAGAGTAAACAGATTCACATGTTTGTAATCATTGCTACTAAATGTGTAGGTTGGACAGCTGTAATTATAAAAATGAATATTATCAGTTTTGAAGTGTTCTGAAGTGTGGTGAAAACAATTGTTCGTTAAAATAATGACTTTATTGCGCAGTGTGTTGGACATGTGTTCATTTTTGTGGATTGAAAATGTTCACGAATATTAACATGCTTTGTTCATTGGCAGCAGCATTTTTATAATGCAGTGAACTATACAGGCGTTGTTTTACCAAACTAATTATCCATCTTTTAATTTACGTCGCAGTGAAAAACATAGGGCTTAAATTGAGTGGTGTGTAACTTGAACAGGGTATCAATTATGTTTACAGTTTATATTTGTACTGATTGTAATTTATGTAATTGATTTCTGAATTCCACGTAAGTTTTGTTGCAACTCGTGTGGCATGGTATTTATGAGTGCATTACATACGGATTTCGTTGTTCAGCGAGTCGTAAATCAAATTATTTAACACCTGTACTTATATGTTGCGAATACACACAGCATCCGTTCAAGAACTCTTCAGTAACTTAAATTAAACTAGGCCTAGATGATTTGTAAGTTTAATGCTAACTGAGGTAGGTTTGATTTGTATAGACAGCAAATGTATGTAGAAAAGTTAGAAACAGTGTATTGACAAGTCTCGAGAAAGACTATAAACTATGAGAGTAGTGCTAGGGGCCGTATGCAGAGACGAATCTAGTGTCCACTAAAACTTGAAATCGGCACTAGATCCGAATTTTCGTATGCATAGTCACATCTAGTGCCAGTGCCCACTCGTTTCGCACTAGTTCTCAAGTACGAGAATCTAGTCGACGAGAGACCACCCTAAATTGGAATCTAGTTGGAGCTTTCAGAAAAATGGCAGGTCAAGAATTGTGTTTGATAGGTTAGTTTGTGAAGTGCGCGGACGTAATTTCTTTATTTAGCTCAAAGGTTTGTGCGTAACTTAAAAAAAATCCACTGGAATTTTACAGCAACGAATATTTAAGACGTTTTCGAAGCAAACAGTTACTGTGCATTCGTTGTGAGGACAATAATTATCGTAGCATAAAACCTACCTGTGTAACATTATTAATAATAATCCACTGTAAAAACTGCATGTCTGTTTTATAAAAGGAGTCGATTTTGTGTGTAAAACAAATATTCTGCTAGCCTAATAGTGGGCATGCTGGCTATTTATTTAAGGACATGGTACGGCCAATTGGCAGAGTAGATTTAGGTTAGGCAACGGAGTATTTACACAGTTTATAATTGTTTGAAAACCATGTACTCTCTCAGTAAATATTGTTCTGATGTTAATTAAACATCGTTGGTGTTGCGAAATAAACCGTACGTCAAGTTCGAACGATAAAACGTGCAGAAAATAAAACGTCATCTGGAGCCGAAACTTCTATAAACGAAGTGATGGTGTTTACGTCCCATGGCTTAATAGGCCTCCTGGGGAAACTCGCCATGTAATATAAAGAGTTAACGCATTGAGCACTATACCTCTTGAGATTCCTCTCATAGGTGATGTGGAAACTAGTGCAGCCTACCCAGAACTACAAGTTGCGGACAAGTACCACCACTCTCCTACCCTGGTTTGAACTTTTCTGTTTTTCAGAAATCAATATAGGCCTACATCTAGTTTGTACAGTTAGGCCTATCCTCTAACTTACTAGGATTCTGGTAAGATCCTCACAAGAGGATTTGCAGTAGCATACAAACATGCAGAAAATAAGTACAAATGCTCTTGTTTGAAATCTACGTCAGAGCAAAAATTAATATTTACCCTTCAAAGCACAGTCTTGAAAGGATAGAAATAGTGAAATTAATTTAATTTAAGATGTAAAACATTGTAGTTCCTATGAAAAAATTACGTTACGTTTGAATTTACTCTGCACTACAAAATTCTGATTTAAATAATTGGCTCTAAGTTGTAGGAGATTATTTTATTTGCTGTAATGGGAGTTGACGATAAGAATGTATTGGTTTGTGGACATATGTCATTGCTCATGTTTGGTTGACCAAACGGACAGAATTCCTCTGGAATTGTTTTTTTTTCTGTTTTGTGTACTTTGTCGTTTAACACAAGTTTGGTCAACAAAATACGAGCACTGGCATATGTCCACAAACAATACATTCTTATTGTAAGTTGTGTCTTGAAAATTAGTGTTTAGTTAACATAATGTCAAGGCCTGCTTGTTCTCTTCACTAATGCTGAATTGAGGTGGTGGTGCAAGAGCTGGTGAAGGCGCAGAGAAGCGCAGTGAGATGGATGATGAATAAATGGAAAAGGCAAGGTCAAGCTGGTGAGGAGGAAAGGAACTTTAGGCATTGCGACTGATACAGGTATTGGGATGGAAGTTGTTGTTGGACAGGAGGAGAATGGAAAATTTGGCCAGGTTGTATTTGGGTTATGAAAGGGGTGGGAGGATGGGGCAGTTTGACCTGCACACTAACTAAGGGAAACGGAAACAACAGTGAGAAAATTCAGAGGGTGTGGCGGAGAACGGAGAGGTGAGGACAGTGGGGTAGTGCAATGCACTGCTAGAGTAGATGGTGACTGCGGGGGTTGGCTTTTTTTTCTCTTCTTTTTTTCATGTGGAGACTTTGAAGAATGCAGTTATGGGCTTACATATGATCACAAGTCTCAACTAACAAGAATTTGCTCCACTGCTTCCTTATTTTACATTTGCTTTGTATTTATGTCATTGTACTTTGTATGTAAGCATGACTTTTCAATATTGTACACAAATAGGAGGATGCAATAAAATTAACTAAAATTAAAGATTTTGGCTTTGCTACAAAATATTTGTGCCTTACAATGTTCCTTTTTCCATATTAATAGCCGCTCTCTACGATATGTGAACAGAATTTTTTGAATTTAGTTTGTGTTGAATCAAAATAAATTTGTAGGTGATTTCACAGCAGTCTTAAATATCAATTGTTTATGGTATCGTATGTCAACTATAAGAGCCTGAAATATTAAGTATATTTTGCCTCATGCAGATGAAAATTAAATAAATGTGTATTAAATTGTAAATCAGTACATCTTCTACGCTTTCATGCTAAAAAAGTCAGGTCAAGGTAAGTGGGACAAATGTATCCAAGCCTACACATGAGGTGTAGACTATGCAATGGAATAAGTTGGCCAAATTTTAGCCCAAACAATTTATTTTAAGCCACTTTTTAGTATCAATTATGATGTAAACTGTATGCGAGCTACGAGACATGACATTTTCCTTAAAATCATATATGTGTAATATATTTTTTAAACCATTCAATTTGAAATAAAACCTAAGAACAGTACATATGAGATTAGCTTATTAAACACATACATATTTTTAAAATATGGATGCGTAAAACTTTGAAATACTGATTAATACAGATTTTTTCATAAAAAATGTACTGTATTGGGTCAGTTAAGTCTACAGTAGCACACTTCTCAAATTATATTGTTTACTGGCAGAGACACATTACTGGTACCTACTCATAAAAGACAAAGTGTGTCTGCACTTGCTTTGCAGGTGCATTCAGCTGGTTGCATTGTGAGTAGCGTAGAACTTAGATAAATACTTGGTATTGCACAATGTTTGTGTGGCGTTCAAATTATGTTTTTTGGTGTATATTTTGGCAGATTAATAGTGTTTTTCCTAGAAATGTTTAAGTTTATCTTATTTAAAAATAGTATTCTTTGCTATCGTATGTTGAACTCGGTTGGTGTAATGGTTGAGTCTAGATAAGAAGTTATACTTAAAAAATATATAAAACTTTGTACAAAGGTAGGCAGCTAGGTGGGTGAATGACAGGCGAAGAAAATGGGAACATACACCCATCGGTAGGGATGAAGGAATTGGGGTGGAAGTAAGTGATGGACAGGATAAGAGAGAAAAGGCTGGTCAGGATACACAATGTCGTCAATTAAGTACAGGGGTGGGTATATTTAAGTTTATTGTTAAGTAAGACAGAGCATAGAGATAGTTGGACTAATGGTGTGTAAATTCAGAGGGTGAGAGCGGAATAGAACGGAGTATGCAGTCTGTGCTTAGGAGGTCAGTTGGAAGAGTAAAAATTTCTGACGGGGGTGTTGGTCATGGAGAATTGGTTTGGGAAAGTGTAGGAAATGTCGGGCAAGTGAGGAGGTAGGATGTGTTTGACACTGGGCTGTTTCCCCATTACAAGAGTTGATTTAAGAGTTGTTATATTTTTATCAGAATTTTATAATTTAAAATGTTAGTTGTGCATAGGATAGACAGCAATATATCACAGAAATTAGATTTATGGGAAATTTGAGTTTTGGCTTCAGGATGCATTATATTTTGTTTAAAATAAAGTGTAAAGTAGTTAGTAGATAATTCCAGTTTGTAACAAACTGGGGAACTTCAGGTTTTAAAGGTTTAGCGTGTAGACATTTATTAATTTATAAATGTCATGGGCAAGAGATAGATAAAGCAACACAGTATAACCTACATAGGTACTCTGCTGCAAAGTGACCTTAGGTAAAAAAAAACAAGTAGAGAGAGAGAGAGGTATGCTGTAAAGGGTACTGAAAGGAGGGAGCTGTGAGGAAAAGGAAAAAGCATGCTGTTTGATGGTACGGTGAGTGTTGGAACATTCAGCTAGCGTATGTGGAATTCGATACGTAGATTGCAAAGGTGCAAATATGGGTGAAGGGAAACTAGGAAGGTAATTATAGGCCATCTGTAATAATGATGTTATTTTAAAGCTGTGGAGAGGGAGAATGACGAGGGTTACATTGTCACACAACTCGGAGGGTATATATAGGGGAAGAGGTAACAATCCAATCGTGAGAAGAATCAAATGGTGTAGAGGAGACTGGAGAGGGGCAAGCAGTATATGCTTGTAAGGTCAGTAAGGGAGTGGTATGTTTTGCAGGATGATTTGGTGATTGAAAGTGGTTGGAAAATTAGGAAGGGTTTGGAGAAGGTAGGCTTACAGGGACAGGAAGAAGTGATATTGCAGCATATCAACAACCCAATTGTGTTTATTATTTTAAGATCTATGTTAAATTGTGAATATTATATTTGCATATGCTGCATTTATTATATTGACAGTATTTCTTTATTACAATGAAAAGCACTCGCCATACGCGATTTTTGGACATGGATAGGTAGGCCTACATTATTTTTCAGAATATTGGGTTATTAGTCACTCAGAAAAATAGGTTAACACATAATTGCATACTTATTCACGAGACTAAATCAATTTAGCAATGGTTCTTACGAAACACAAGCCCAATACACAAAGCACTTGTGAGCTTACAGGTTTGTCAGTATTTGTTTTTCTGTAACTTACTCGGACATTGTGAGCACAACTTTTAGAACACAGTTAAAGATAGAATTATATAGCCGCGGAAAAATATTAAACCGTGTTATATGGTTATTATTGTCGTTTTTAATACAGTTTAACATTAGGGAATAACATGTTTTACAATTTATGATGTAAGAATAATACCACCAGAATCGTAATTTATTCTCTGTGTATTTTCTGTGTGGAATCATTTAAAACAGTCGCTACTTCCTCCTAAAAAATGTCGGCGACACTAAAATAAATTCAGTTTTCGTTTTAGATTGATTTCGTTAGGGTTTCTGCAGTATTTTAGGCCGAAATACATTAATTATTCATTGAACGAGTGTTGGATTTGATATTTTCGAAAGCAACTCATTTCGTGGGAAAAAAAGTCAAGTGAAAAACAAGTACGTCACTGTTTTAAACGCTTCCTATTGGCTAGGAGTGTGACGTCATAAGTAAGATCGGGTGAACTCAGGTCACTTCGTATCTAGGCCAGATCCACACTAAATTTCATGAAGTTGCAGCCAGGCTCAAACTAAAATGCACTAAGCATACGAAATCTAGTGCCACTTGAAACATCCACTTGAGCAAGTACGAGTGGAGCCTTCAACTCAAGTCACGACTGTGCATACGGCCCTTATATTGTGAAATAAAGAGAATCCCAACAGAATCACTCCTAGCACTTGCAATGTAAAAATGAAGCAAATCAATAAATATGCAATATAATGAAAATATCCCCACACCCCCGCCCTAATCGTGGAGCAAGGAAACTTTGACTGGATTTTTTTCTCAATGTTTTCGACGATTTGCTGAAAAAGGTATTAGCGAAACATTCTCATATCTATTTACATAATTAACACTTCAGTTCTTTATCTCAGTCATTTTTAAGTCCATTTTACATTTTAACACAATTCACTAAACACTCGTTAATAGCTACAATTAAAAATTACTGGACTATAAAATCTACTGTAAAGGGAAAATGTTTATTTACATGTACAGTTCAATATATATTAATTCACAGGTATTAATTGTACGTCCGACCAGTCCAACAACATAATATCGTAACTTAATTAGGCCAAATTACATGTGAATTATTCTCATTTTTTTTTCACTTTCCACATAAACAAATGAATTTTACTCTCACTTATTCACCGAAATAACGCGAGTAAAAATTTTACTCTGGAAAAATGCTCAGAGTAATTACTTCGTAATTTTGGGATACAGCTAGAGTAAGTAAAGTTTTTGATCCAGAGGTTTTGGGACAGGCATGGAGTAAATTTTACTCCCAGTGTAACGTTTTGGAATGCCACCAAGGGGGGTCAAGCAAAAAACATTGGTAGATAGGCGAGTGTCCAGACCTGTTCTTCTACGACCGTGGTCTTTTGCTAAATGTCCATAGCTAATATAAGTGTAACACTTTCGCCTATACACACAATTCACTACTAGTTTGTATAGCCTACTTTTCTGAAGTTAATTAAAATGGCAGCAGAGTGAAGTAGATTGTTGTTGTTTATTTATATGTATTTATCTCAATTCACTTGAAATCCTCATTAAAGAAACCAAAAATTATGAATTATCTTTAGCCTAGTAATTTATAGCAATTTTGGACCGTACTCAGAGCCGGTTTCACCACAATCGTTTAGCATGACGAACCCAATTAAAAGTTGAGTTAACTGAGATTATTATTTTACTGCATCCCACCACACGCAAACTTACATCAATTCCAGCTAACTCAAGCTAAAAATTTAACGCCCGTTGTTGGTCGTTTAACTTCTTGGGGCCAATTTCACCACGAGAGTTTAACAATTTAAACTGAGTTTTACTCAAAATAAGCTTCGGTAAAAAGCGAATTGCTTTTCACCAGCTCTTAACCCCCCAGTAGCAACACACGTTGTGCCAATGGTTGTGAATTGGTTGGAAAGGTTGGCAATATGTTGTGTGGGAAACCATACATTAAACCAACGGTTGGCTTTTGGTTGGAAATGATGGAAATAGATTGTGTAGGAATACTCCTTTAAATATAACTTTGGCCCAACATTAGTTTCCAACTGAAACCAACTTAATGCATTTTATCATAATAGTGATAAAATGAGTCATAACAGACACAAAATAACATATTTATCCTTAAAAAAAAACGCCATTTGTTGATAGAATTATGGGAAAGTGTTGGAAATACAACCGTTGGTTGTTAGTGTATACAAATATGTTGGACCAACGTTTTTACAAACAATATCCAACCTAACGAATTTTAAGAACAGAATGCCAAAACAGTAAAAAAATACCATTATTTTAATTGTAAACTGTAGGCCAATGATAGACTAAGGTTTGATGTATGTGCAGCTCTAAAGCTTTCAGTACATATACATATTACCCAACACAAAAACTTGAAAATTATTGATGACTGGATATTTCATTTGTAAATAGGTACTGTAAATTAAATAAACGTAGTTGCCTCCTTCTGCCTTCCAAAAATATAGGGGCTGAATTTATTCAATAAATACAACGTTCCTACTTTTTGTTATTTACGTATTTTTACGCACGTTATTTATATTTTAAGGGCCTTCTTAATGAATGCTAATCACAACTGTTTTGTTTGAGCCATAGTGGACAAATAACTAGATCTCTCTGCATTTCACCTTCCACCAAGCCAATCCAAGTCTCCCTTGGATTTTCACATGTGAAATTTGTACTAGGATAACGTTGCACATTGGCTGTTTATCTGTTTGGGACCTCCAGTTTATCCCTACCTTGTGTTCCAGACACTATTCCACATTTAACCCCCATCACATCTCAAAATGTCAGATTTCAAGGACTGCCAAAACCTCTTAAACTCAAATTGTTCAGAGTCGTAGCATAATAGGCGCAACTAAGGGGGGGGGCACTAGGGCACAGGCCCCCCCAAATAAATAACCAACCAAGGTCTTAAAATTACAATTAATTTAATATTGAATGACCAGTGATGTTTAGCAATGAAAACTGCTAAAATAGCACTATTTTGCACCTTGAAATTCGAAATTTTCCCGGACCCCCCCGCTTGAAGATGTGGTGGATGATCCTTTATAATATTCGCAGAATAGTCATCCTTCCCCGTCTGAAATTCATAAATTGTCACTACGTTACTGATTACAGGTGGGGGGAGCTTGAGAATAACAGTATTCACAAAATTGTGCCCTCCCCAAATGTTCGTTCTAGTTGCGCCTATGCGTAGCATAATATTAACTGTAAGCTTCTGTACTGTTACAACTTGTCAAAAAACTTACTGGCAATTTGAGCCTGTTCTTCTAATGGTGAGTCATGGGAACAGTGGGTCTTCTAGAATGTAACTAATGTCCTGACCATTATTATAAACCTCCATAAATGAAGGACATGCAGATCCCATAATGTTCTAACCCTGGAGCTTTATGCAACGCTATGTTTTGTCTTTGTACTCTCCCTCTCTGACACCTGAAATAATAACGTTATGCTACATATTTTTTTTTTGATACTGCAGCACATTTTAAATATCAATTACACATTAAAATACAGGTAAACCTTTTTAGATATGTACATAGTTTCTCTTCATGTTTAGCACGTATAGTAAGTCCTATGAAGTTGTGTTATGTTCCTGTAAATATTGTGTAAAAATTTTTTTGTTTACTGGTCTTTGCACATAAATATCTAATTGTAAACACACATTCACTGTATATGTGTCTCATGTGCCATCTGCAAGTTTGCAAGTTTCTAGTACATACTACAGTATATGGCAAGCTGCCTTTCAGCCATGTGTGATAATGTAACTGAAAGTGTAGTAGCTGTCTAAAAAGAAACTGTGAATAAATCAGGTCAGGGCATGTTTAGAGGAAATTCCATAACGACAGAATACGGTCGCAACAGTATCGCACGGATGTGACAATGTCACTCAACATTGTGATATCGACAAAAAATTAGTATTACAGTATGACGTACCACCTTCCATATGTAACCTCATTAAATGCCCTAGTTCATGACATCAGGACGATGTCTACTTTATAACATTGCAATAACACATAATTCACTAAATTGGGAAGAGTCTACTTTATGCCATCGCACATGTGAAGTCAGTGCAATATAGCACAGACGTCCAAAAGTCCAATTTTCGAATTTTCATAAATGTCTGTTATAACATCAGTGCGACGCTACAGACATGACATGACCAATAAAAATTATTTTAGTTTTGGAACACAAATTTTCATCTCGATACCAATAACACAGAAATCGATCACGAAAATTATTTGAATTTTCTAAAGCAAATTTTATTGTAAACATTTTAAAATTATATTGGAACAACATTATGACACTGCGCCAATCCAGACACCTCTTAATTTTGGATCCTGAATTTCAATATTGAGCATTAATTGCAGAGATAATCTGTTAAGAAAATTTTTTAAATTTTGTTATGAATATTTTATTAGGGAACATTGTAGAGTATTTTTAAAGAATCTTTAAACATGACTGCGACTCTAACAATTAATACTACTATTAATTTTCATCCAGAATTCTTGTCTTTGGTACTAACAAAGAAATTGGTCTCGAAAGTTATTTAAATTTTTGGTACACATAATTTATTGATAAGCATTTCCTAGGGTTCTTAAACCATAATATATTGGGAAGAATTTTCAGTTGTTCTTAAATAATATTTGATACATCAGATACAATTTTAAAGTTAGCAACAAATGCACAGCACAAGGGGAATATTAAACATTATTCATAACTATTCGCCATTTGTCTCTGTATTAACGAGTAACAAACATTTTAAAGTATTGACATAAAATTAAATTTCCGACTGAACTATGCTGCTACTAAAGATATGCCTCCTACAGTTAGTACATTAAAACGTTAATGTATTGTACAAACACGCATGTCAATGTGAAGACTTCTGTTTTATCGAGAGTTCATAGTGTTAAGTGAAATACGTTATTTAAAAATCAGTGTATGCTACGCTTTTCAGGTAATAAACATTCAGAATAAATTATTAAACACTAATTTCATAACTATTTACATATTTTATGAAAGCATTGACTTTTGTATTAAGATATTGTATGACTTGTGTAGTAAAATAGTTTCTAGGCTAGCTCACAAACAGACGT
Source organism: Medauroidea extradentata (assembly GCA_003012365.1). Classification (NCBI taxonomy): domain Eukaryota; kingdom Metazoa; phylum Arthropoda; class Insecta; order Phasmatodea; family Phasmatidae; genus Medauroidea; species Medauroidea extradentata. The sequence goes on from PNEQ01041542.1 coordinate 21,136, forward strand.
CTTGATGGCATTAGGCCGACGTTCAGTTGTAGACCTAAAAGTAATCTACAAAGTAACATGTCATGACATCAAATTCTAGTCAATAAATTACCATTGCCAAAATTTATATTTGTATACAAAATTTATATTTGTATATTGTGACAGTGTGACCATGTGTGTCCTAAAATGTTTCTTCCAAGGAAACCATGGAAAATGATATTGAACTGCCAGTATGCAGTTTATGTGGTGACTTTTTTTTAATCATTGCATCTTACAAGTATTTTGACTTCGAATGGCCATCTGGAAGAACTGAAGTGTCTTTATTTTTAACATATTTTGCTTTAGACTCCTTTTCTATCACTTCTTTCCAGGTTGCAAACTTCAGGAGAGAAGCGTCCATGGAAGCAATGGAAGCATAGCTTCCCTAATAATTCTCATCACTTACTAAATAATAAAATGATATAATATTTGAGATTGGAGCATCATTTATTTACGCTGCAGTGCTTTGTATATTTGGCTACTAGGATAGTGGTGGCTCTTGTCTCGTGAAGTACTTGGCCATGGAAGCAGTCGTATCTTCTACTTCCAAACCCCAGGGCTATTGCGGCCGATGAATGGCTAAGCGGGGTGCGAGGGTCTGTAGCGAACCCAAGTTGTAGCGAGGGCTGGAAGGAACCGAGTGACTTGCTTACTACATGAGGCTAGCCGAATGGCCACACTGACCTAGTACGAAAGAATACAAATATCGACCACTTCTTGTTTGGTCTTTTGTACACAGATTCGCGCAAGTGTGGCTGCATTTTTATAAGTAAATATTTCAGTGTTCAGTAGTAAGTCTAGTATTTTTAAATCGTATTTCTACATATATCTGAAAAGTAAGTGCTGTGTAATCGCAATGTGTAACTACATAATGATTTTCATCAACATGTTTGTAAGAATCTCTTTTTATTTTAATTTGGGAAAGCCTGTACTAAAATCACCAAAAATGATAACTGTTTAATAACTTTTGTATTTGTACTTTGGACAACGTATGGTTTGTTTTGTAAACACACATTGTGACTATTTTTTTCTGCGAAACATTTTTTAGCTTTAATATTTTTTGTGTAATTGCATATCAAAGTCCAAATTTGCAGAAAAATGGTTTTATATCCTAGAAGGGAAAACTGACATACTAAAATGAAATAATTCACACTAAAGAACAGTGTCACGAGCAAGCATTTAATTATTTTTGTATTTTTTAATATTTTCAGACAATTAGCAAATTTTGTATTTCGAATTCTGTAACTTAAAAAAATACAATTTCTGAAATACGAATAAATTATCTAGTTCTATATTAAACATGCGTCTGTTTTTATGTTGACTACTGATCTGTATTTAGTCTCCCATTGTTGCTATGCACTTAAGTTATGAAATTATATTTAACAATATAATAATGGATTGTTACGTTGTTAAATAAAATATGTAACTTCTTTTTAATTATCAGACTGCAAATCATAAATACTAGTATTGTTTCGTTATGAAGTAAAATAAAACCCTTATTCCAACTTACTTCTTGCTAAATATCTGACATAGTTTACACATAATAATGTTAAGTCAGCGGTGTAAGCTTAGTCGCGGGAAGGGGGTCAACTAGACACCATTTTTTTCTTGACAGAAATCACTTTACCTTAATAATATTTATATTTATACCAGAGATATATTCAATGTTAAGATACAATAAAAACTGTTCAAATACTACAATTTTGCACCCCTCTCCCTTTTATTAAAGGGTAGAGGTGTTCCTACACCAGCTGCTTCCTCTCCTTTAAACGTCACGCCTCGTCACTGCAGTAAACATAAAAAGGTGTAACTTTTAGTTTATAATTAAAATTGTAATAGTATTTAACTAAATTATATGCAAGGGTTGCATGTAAAAATAAAGCTCGCATGCACAAGTGAAGGTGGAACTATAATAGAATGCAATAATTCAGGAGTTGGCTGGAATAAAGGCTTCAGTAAGCTAAGGTCATTCTTCCATCAAATAGTTAGGGCCGGTTTCACCAACAACCCCTAAACTTTAGGGGTCCCTTAAAATAAAATTAAGTGTTCCTTAACACAAATGACTGTTTCACCAATGTTAAGGGACACTTAAAATCCTTTAAGTAGCCCTTAGTTTAAGTGGCGAAATTCGGGCCCTTAACTCGCTAAGGGTCCCTTAGTGAATGTAAACACAGCAGAAAATAAAAAATGGATGCTGTGGAAGAGGTTAAAATAGTTTTAATGCGATTTATATTGCTGACGACGTAGCGCAATTGCTGCGACCACGAATTTAGTTATTCAAAACTTTTCCAGTGGTTTTATTTTGAAGAATGTGATGCCGACTTTTTGTGAATTTTTCGAATGAGATTGCATGGTTATGTTGCTCAGTAATTAAACAGTTTGGGCCTGTAATTGTAATTCGCAAATAAAAATCAAATTTTTGTGATACTTTATTTTAGCAGAGTCATTGAAAACAATCTGTTGGTTGTCAATAGACTGCAGCCAAACATTTTGCTACATATTGTAAATGTTGCCGATGATTGTCATCCAAATTCCAAACGAATGTTTTTGGGCTCTTTTTAATAGTACACAAAAGCATTTCCATGCAATTGGCATAACCTATAAGGGCTTTAAGAACCTTGATTGCGTGAATTTTCCGAACAAAACTGACAATTCAGTGTGACTTTTGTTGAAAGAACTAGCGAACGACTCGTAGACAGTTTTTGTTGCTATAGGCCTACCCCAACATATAACTGACCTACTTCAGGCCAATTTGTTACTCAACCGGCTCCCAGATAACTGAAATAACAGTAGCCTACTGCATAGTGGTCTTGAAGGTATGAAGGTTATACAGAAATTTAGTTTTTATCCTATTGTCAACACACATAGCCAGGCCTAACCAAAAGCTGCCTAGGTTGATCCTGTATTGAAATGTATCACAAAGGTGTAAATGAATTCACTGGACTTTTACACGTATGTAGGCCTCTATTTTTATAATCATACTGATTGGAAGCTGTGGTCAGGTAGGCCCTGAATGTCATAAAATTGCACAGAACAACTCTTACAGATGCACCATACGTTACCAGTTCAGAATAAATTTTCACCTACAAAAGCATGAAATATATGTTACATCAGCATAAATTAACTGTTTGGAAAATAATTGCTTGCCTCAGGAGGTATATGTCATTATTGAACACTATGTTACTGTACTTTCCAGTTAAATATTAAAATTTAAAGTATTCTCATTTAAGTAGGCCTTTACTACAGTTCCAGACTTTTTTAAGCATTCCATCAGCTTCAGAACATCAAGGATTGGACTGGTAAACCCTCGATCCAGAAGCTCATCCAGGATGTGCAACATATATTGTAGCTGACACAAATGATCGCCACCCTCTTTTACAGTGTACAGCATTTCGAAGAAGCAATTATTTTGTGCTTAAGGTCTTAAAAACACATCAGCTCTAATGCACCACATCTACAGTTATGTCATTCAAGTGGTGTTTACATCATAAACTAATCTTCAAAAGAAAATGCCACTAAGCACAGGCTGCCTACCTAATTTTTTCTACTCCATAGCATCTATTAATTTATTCAACGTCACATGTACACCCATTACTGACTGGGTTAGGACTTGTCAAGCTATATACAAACATAAAATAGTACATAATTTAAAAAATGATTATGTACATGGATATCTTGATGCTATTTCCTTTCCTCTGTACCTACTCTGCCTTAGTTAATAGGCAGGCTGTAAGTTAGAACTTAAGTTAGCTCTATCTTGTCCTGGGGCGGCACGCGGAGAGAACTAATTTCAGTCCAGTTAACTTACCCCAGCCACCCTCTCAATTTACAATCTTGTACACCCTGTTGGGATACAATATTGAAAATGGAAATGGACTTGATGGTATACAGGAGTCAATATATTGCAGGTTTTTTATTTGTAACTTTCGTAAATATCATAACTATTGATTTAAGTAGTAGCCCTATCCTACATGTTTATTTCTTGCTTAGAAATATAAATTATAATGTATGCTTAAAAACACTGAATTCAATAATCCTGCAGCTGCAGATGACAGCAAAAGCACATAATGTCCCAATTTTCATGTCCCAAAAATTATATTTGATAGATAGCCTGAATTGAGCCCTTAAAATTAGCTGTTAAGAGTATGAAGGTTTCTTGTACTCTGTGTTGTTAATGTCAAATTTTTGAACATGTGTTTTGTAGTGAGTTTGTGGAACATAAAAATCACTTTTAAACCTATACTTAAAGCCCAGCTACATGGTAGACGTTATCTGGTACAACAGCAGAACCATAACTTTTCGAGCAGCCTTGTAGGGTGTGTATGGTCAACCCTAAATGGATTGTGAGTGAGATTTGGCATGTAAAAACTAATTGTACAAGTGAGGCAAGCTGCCCTCCACATCACTCTACTGCAGTTCAGTGCGTCAGATCATCCAACATATCCCAGGAAAATGTGAAAATAGAGCATACAAAGTCAGCTATGAAGATGCCCTGATGGGCATTTTATGTCTTTAAAATACAAGAGTTCCAGTTATGGTTCTCTGTAACTTTATTAATAATACGCCAACTAAAGTAATCTGGAACACGTGTCATACTTTACCTACCAGGTACAACTTACATTCACATAACAGAATTACTAGTAAATGAATTTTTAATCAACGTAAATAAAGCTGAATTTCTTCTAAAAAATGTTATGTGAAACAAGAATACAGCCTAGATTGTGCAGTTATTGGTGTCTGAAAGTAACACTTTTTACACAGACCATCCAGTGTAAATCGTATGCATCAGTTACAAATTGCAATTTGTTCCACTTCAGTTCCTTCAACATCACTCATTGCTGTGTTTCTTTCTTCTTGACCAGCTTACCCTTCCTTTCCCCACCTCACTGCACCAACAAACATTATTATTTTACCACATACGTACAGTGAACAGAGGACCTAGCTTGCTTCCCTGGTGCTGATGTACACTCTTCCTCTTGTGATAAGGGTGATTCTACAGGAGCACTAGAAACATGGTGTTGGAAACAGCCAAATGCAGGTTGTTTTTTACTCTTTTACACGAAAGCATCAGAGCCACTAGATTTTGGCGTTTTGATGCTCATTTGCTACATGAATCCAGTTCAAGTATGGTAGGATTGTTGCAGGCACGTTTTGACTGTTTACGAATGCCCATGTAGACTGTACAGCATAAGAGCATTGTAGTCACTCCTGCATTATTCTACATTAGAAATGCAAAGTTAAAATTTGTGTATTCTGGTGCCATGCAAAAAGTGAAAACCAACTGACCTACTTGAATAAAATAATTCACTGCGATATTACATCCCATGAGCTATGCAATAAAATATTTAAAAGACCATAATGTAATATTTTGAATTTAAAAAAATCTCAAAAGTACAAGAAAAGAGTTTTAAATTCATAAATTTTTTAAAAATACAAAAAGAGTTCACTGGGTTTTTTTTTTTTAAGTTTTACTATGTAGCCCAAAGCACATTATTTCACTGTGACTTATTTGACTTACATAAGTCAATTGGTTTTAACGGGGCAGCAGAACACACTAATTTTTACTCTGATGGACCGTTATGAAAAAACTAATAATATTTCTCAGAAATATAAAATTATGATTTTATCCCACTTGAACCCCTTAAAACAGCATTTGAAGTACCAGTCTAGCGTTCTCCATTTACTTACATTGTAATTATCACATCAACATTAGATAATGTTTCAAAGTACTTTTCAAATTCTGTGCTTCTAGCTCTCGTAGAATAGCCTTAAGGATTCCCCCACTTTTATCCTCTGTATGTACTAAAAAAACTGTAGCCAATAATCTCTCCGTCATTGAGACTGCAATGAATGACAGTTAAAACTACACCAACTAATCATTTGAATGCAGACAATTCGGTAAATAAATATTAACCATTTCTTTCATTTATTACAAAACATGTTTCACCAAAGTTTTTTTTTCTCTCAAAACTTTGATGAAACAGAATTGTTCAGTGTAATTACCTGTTTTCTTTCTTGTAATTGTATCTGTAACACTGGTTATTTAATTAGTTTTACAGTGAATAAGTGATGCATAACTGTTTCTGTTGTACTATTATAAAAAAAATTAACATTTTAAAATTTAATTAGCCGTTACATTTACCCCTTCATAATTACATATATTTAAGTAACAGTGTTCATTCCTAACAGCAAAGTATATTGTGAGAACCACAGAATATTTGTAGTAACCTTAAGAGGGTGTGGTATATAATCCAACGCTAAAAGCATTAATCTATAACTGTAGGCTTCTTGAAGCCAATTTGCAAAAATTAAACAATAGCAATCCTAGACAATAGTTTTAGCCAGCGTTTTAAACAAAATAGTTTCAAGTGTTTCGAACTTCTGAGGCATAATCTCGACGCCGGAACCTCGTGCACTTAACTGCGGCGCAAGAGATCACGCGTGAAGAATTAGTAATTCTGGATAAATATTTACTCATAAAGTTGGCAAATACCATTACCAAGGATTGTCATTGAGTATTTAATCAATATTGGCTTCGAAAAAAGCGTACAAATCAATTGATGTTTTCAGCGTTTATTTGTCTACCACGCACTACCAAGTGTTATAAAAAGTTATTCAAAATGTAAAATAATTTAGTTACGCAGCCTCTGCTTTCACCACCTTACTGCACCAACAAAGTATGCAATTGTTATTTACAAATTTTTAAGTGTCAAAAACTTATAGCCTTTCAGTTTTAATTTTAGAGCAATTGTAAAATAGGAAACCATAAATGTATTTTATGTAAAGCAAATTATGCTAATTTTCAGTTAGCTTGACAATCTGGTTTTGTATGCAACATATGTACAAGCTGTGGTTGTGCAAAATAGGCCATAGGTTATCAAGTGAAAACAAGTAACTTAATCTAGTTGGATTTCAAAATACTGTACATTGCAGCTACTGTACTAACATTTGTTGCATTTAGTAAA
>PNEQ01041543.1:0-13441 GCA_003012365.1 Medauroidea extradentata
ATCCTTGCCCAGGGTTTTTTGTGAACGAAGGATAACTAAGGATGGGTTAGGTAGGCTTTATATTAAATATTTGGAGTCAGGTTAGAGTGCACTGACGTGTGCGGGAGTAATAAGGGTAGAAAGGATTAACAATGGGTGCGGGAATATGGAACGGGCAGGATGAGGCGGCGGCTTCACAGCTCAAGACGCTGCGAGCATGCGTCACAGTGATAGAGGTCGCGGCGAAGAGGGTACACGTGGGAGCCGGGGAATGGCGAAGTGTACTCTGTCGTGTCGACCGGCGGCCGAATACCAACCAACACACCATTCACTTGGGTGACCTGGACAACGAGGTCCCAGCCGAATCCAGGACAGCGATACAAACTCTCTTGGATGAACGGAAATATGTCTTTGCTTTCTCCGACCTACTTCAGACAGTCATAGCAGCTGAGCACCCCATACTGACACCTAACCCAGACCCAGTCTACACTGGTCCCAGAGGCTACGGGATGCATGAACGGGTCATCCGGGAGCAAGTTGCCGAGATGATAAAGGAGGGTGTAATTGAACCGCCCAACAGTCGATATAATGCCCGCATTGTACTCGTGCTGAAGAAGGATGGGACACTGCGCTTTTGTGCTGATTTCCGTCCGCTGAACCTGGTGACAAAGAGTGCCGCTCCACTGCAGATCACTGTTGATGAGGCCTTGGCAGGACTGGGTGATGGCCGAATGTTCTCGACGTTAGACTTAAAGTCAAGTTATTGGCAAGTACCGATACGTCCAGAAGACTGTGAGAACACAGCCTTTACGAAACCAGACGGATACCGCTTTCAGTTTTGGAAGATGCCATTCGGGCTTACGTGCGCTTCCTCAGCCTTCTAGTACATGATGACGCAGGTGCTGTAGGGGTACATCAGGGAGTTTGTCGCAGCGTACCTCGACGACGTCATCGTCTGGTCCCGGACATGGGAGGACCACGTACGCCATCTAAGTTTAGTGTTAGAATGACTGGCAGTGCACCAACTTGTCGTCTTCCCCCAAAAGTGCCACATCGGTAGAACCTCCGTCGACTTCCTGGGGCATGTGATCCGGCCGGATGGGAACTACGCCCATCCCGAACACCTGGACAAAATTGCCAACAGCACATTTCCGACGACCAGGAAACAAATGCAACGGTTCATTGGATTAACGAACTGGTTGAGGAACTACATACCGCACTTCGCCACAATCGCCGCCCCTCTCACTGATTTGTTGTCTATAAAAAGAAAATATGCCTGGAACGAACGTGCCCAGAAGGCATTTGAAAAGTTGAAATTGCAGTTCACCCAGTGTCATGCTTTGTCTCGCATCAACCCTGAAAAGTGCCTCTACGTCCAGGCTGATGCCAGCACAGAAGGTGCCGGCGCCGTCCTATACCAACTAGCTGACGAGGGGTCACGACTCATTATCAACTACAGTAGTGTCAAGTTCAGAGAAGCAGAACGTCGCTATCACAGCAATGAGCAAGAGTGCCTGGCGGTCTCTTCGTAAGTACCGCCCTCAGCTAGAAGGAAGACAGTTCACGTTAGAGATGGACAACAAGTGTCTGACATGGCTGGACACGATGCAAGGAAGGAGGGGTAAACTCATTGGCTGGGCATTGTTACTACAGAGTAGTTTGATTTTACGACTGAGCATGTCAGCGGAGTTGACAATGAACTCCCCGGTCACTTGTCACGAGATCCAAACCCGGCTCAAACCATCATGGACGACCACGACGTGGCAGTGATGTTTCCTCTTTAGCGTCCCTCACTTCAGCAGAGGAAAGTCGAAACAAAGGAACACTCCTCACTGCAGGTGATTATGCGTTCGTTCAGACCGACTACCTGGTCTGCTATGAATAATCACATCCTTAACACACAAAAAACATCTCCTACAGCTTTGCGCTTAATAGCCAAGTGCGCCAAGGGTAATGTGGAGCATGTACGAGTAAGGGATCAAGTGCTAGAAACGAGGCCGCCAGGTGTGGACACGGCAGGGAAAGTGTTTGTGGCCCATGAGGCGAGAGAGATAGTCTTGAACTTTGCACACAGTGACACACTAGCAGGGCATTCCGGGGTAGATCAGACAGTGTGGAATGTAACGCAGTATTTCCACTGGCCTGGACGCAGAGTGGGTGTGCTGGATTATGTACGAGGCTGCCAGGACTGCCAACGGAAAAAGGCACGGAGAGCAGATGGGACAGAACAACAATCGCCCGACCTTCCCACTACTCCCTTCGCAGCTGTAGCATTGGACTTTATGGGACCGTATCTGCACATCACCAAGGGATATCATTTCATATTAGTTTTAACTGACATGTTCTCTCGCTGGGTGGAGGTGTATCCACTAACAAACACCCGTAGTCAGACAATTACAAAAGTGCTTCAGAAAGAGTTTTTTGCACGATAGGGATACCCCTGAACACTACTAACGGACAATGGTTCACAGTTTCTCAGTAGGCAGTGGAGGAGGTGGTGCCGCGAACTACAACTGGAGCACCATACGACACTGGCATACCACCCTTGTGCTAATCCAACAGAGAAGCGGAACCTGGAGCTTAAGGTCCAACTCTGCTTGCGTGTTGGAGAAGATCACTCGCAATGGGACCAGCATCTGGGCAAGGCTCTGTTCTGCCTCAGACATCGGGTGAACGCCGCCACAGGGCAGGGACCGGCAAACCTCGTGCAGGGGCGCAACCTACCGCTTCCAGGAGAACCCAGGTCAGAGGTCCCTCAGGATGCAGAGAACTGGGGCGAGCGCCGAGATGCCGAACTCACTGCTGCCCGCCAACACCAAGAGGCGTATGTGCGAAAAATTCTGTCAGTGTTGGAGAACCCGCCTGCACCCCTGGAGGTAGGGACACTGGTATATGCTTGGAAACATCCATTGTCGGCCGGTACACAAAACTTCTGTGCAGGACTAGCACCTCGCTGGACAGGACCCCACACAGTGCGAAAACGCCTAGGACAACATGACTACCTGGTCCGAGATGGGGACAGGCGCCTCCGAAAGATCCATCGAGACAAACTAAGGGTGGTTCCTGTAATGCCGGCTGACAAGGAGAGAGATACAGACGGTGTGACACAGGCCCCACAGGAGGACACCTTACACCCACAAACTGAGACACCACTCCAAGAGGAGAGTGACAAACACTCGCAAAGCAGATGTGACGAGACTCCGGGACTGGCGTTACTTCTCCTGTCGACGCATGGTGTGATTACACCGCCACAGGAAGCCGAACCAATAGTGACCATGCCTGATGAGGATGAGCCGAGACGTCAATCCATCGTCCGGGAATTGTAGGAACTGGATGCGCCACTGGAGAGTACAACTTTTACCATACACATCAAGGAACCAGACGAGTCGCCTCGATGCCAACCATGAAGCCGACGCAGCAGGCAACCCCAGTTACACTCGTCTGAGCCTAGCACAAATGCCCAGCAGGAAGAAGGGGTCCACCCAGAACCGAGGAACGAACGGAAATGCAGACGCCGAGCACATTCCTGATTTTGTCCTCGTTTTCGCCGCTTTCCGGAGTGAGGCATGGCTGGTGGCCCTCAATCATCGGTGCCTACGGTACAGACGCCAGTGGTAGAACGTCAGGACGTAAAGACCACAACATCTCAGGACATACTGGTGTTACAGACGACCGGCACTCCAATGTCTACTCCCTCGATCCATACCAACAGACACCGAAGGGAGCGCTACAACCTACGACCTCGCCCATGACAGAAACAGCAGACCTGCTGTGCACCACACGACGACTCAGGAGATGAAGCCAGAGACTTCGACCCACAGCAGATCCTAGTGTTCAGTCCTCAGGAGTGACACCGGCAGCAAAGTACATAGCGAATGCACACACCCACCGTGACCAGTCGTCTTCGGGAGGGGGGAGTGTGTCATACCAGGCCACAGGCCAGGTGGAGTTTCGCCTGGTCGTGGCAGTTGTTCGCAGAGTGTGTCAGTGGCAGGTGTGCGCTGGTTGGTAATGGCAGATGTGCCGTACTTGATTGTGTGTGGCGGATCTGTGACTGCCGCAGGGCGTGTGGGAACTTGACACAGACGTGCGACACCTGCCATCCCAGCCGCTGCACAGCCTTCTGCCAGTGCAGGACACAGGACTTCGCCACCCCCTCCCTCTACCAGCGCAAGAAGAAGGCAGTCTGGAAGCAGCGGCCGCGACGGAAGGAACGAGAGAGACGTGCCGTAATTCGGTACTCTGATTTGTCCAGCGAGAAATGTAACGTAAATGTGCAACTATCCGGCCCAGTGTTCTACTTTGTTTTGCCATTTGGAACTGGCTCGCTTAAGGCCCTAGGGTATGGGGGTGTGGACCGCCCCATAAGTGTCCATGTAAGGTGTAGTTTTTTCCAGGTCCTCCCTGCTTTCCCCGATACCTGTTTCAACTCGCCAGGTGAGAGAGGGGCATGCCGGTACGAACAGACCACGACCTATCGAGCCTCGTGTTCCCGGCTACACACTTAACCGGGTGGTGCCCAGAGCATGCCAACGCAGCACCATTCCTACCTCACTCTCACTGGACACAGTGTCAGCATGTAATTTGAAGAAATAATCATAACAATTGATACAGCTATTTTTACACTTGTTGCATGAGTACTACTACCACTAGATTACAAGGTACTATTAACAACGTACTTTGCTCATGTGGACTCTTTGTTTGCATCATTCCTTGGGGCAACTTAGTGGCAGCTACAAACATTTTTAAACTAAAAAATGTGATTATAGTAGTAAACCATAAAAAAATAATATATTCTTGCAAACAGAGTTTTAAAATTAATAAAATACATTATTATCATTACCAAATTTATATAATTTCTTAACACTAGTTTTTATCAAAGAAAATTGGTAGAATTTTAAGACTATCTCTGATAACACATTGAACCACTATAACACAGGAAAAAATTTCATTATCATATGCCTATCTCCTCACTTACATAAAAAAATATCAGTTACATGCCAGTTAAGATTTTCGACTAGTCACTAGATGGGATAAAAACAATTTTTAATAGAAGTACAGGAAAAAAATAACTAAAAAATATTTTGTATGAAAATTCTTATTACTTGATGAATGAATATTTATAGTAGGATTGAATATATTTACCTTGTCTTATAATCAATGGCTTGTGTTATAGAAACTTGTATTTTCCTTTATTGCAGTAGTTATGTTCTCTTTTTCTTGTAGTGTTTGTAATTGTATTATTTTTTATTGTATTTCTCTCGTGTGTTTCAGTTGTACAGGTATTTTAGTAGGTATATTTGTCAGGAGTATAGAATGCTTTGAATACGTATGTTTAGTCTAGTTGTATTACATATGATCTAGTCTTACTTGACTACAAGCATTTTGTAATATTTTTTTATTTCTATCCCGGGAAAATAAAGATGAACTTGTGATGGGATTATCACATTATTCTTGTACGAAATTCTTTAACATATTTCCCAGCAGAAACTACCCGTAATTAGTGGCCACGTAATTATCTCGCCACGTGCTGGCACGAACCATGTCTGTTTAGCGACGTCAGGCCAATGAGGAAGGTAGGTAAGTGAGCTTTACGTCTCGTCGACAGCGAAGAGTTCAACGTGTTTTACGTTGCGCCACCTCAGTCTGTTTCAAGGCAATGAGATAGTGATCCGTGATCATCTGATAAATGTCTCGTAAATCACTACTTTCAATTGAAAACGTCTCGGGCTCGCATAGAACAGTTTTTAAACAATAATCTGTGCATGTATACTTTCATTCATGTTTCAAGAAGCATCCTTGCTATTTTTAACAATTTTTACTGTGCACGGTATTCATCTTCAGTGAAGTCTCAACTGACTCAAAAAATTTTTGCTCTTCGCGTGTCTTCTCTCCTTCCACATTTCATTCAAAGATCTCGCCCGTATGTTTGTTTACGTGGATAATAACCTCGGGCTTTACTGGGATACATTTTTCCCGTTGTCACAAACTTAATCACACTGCTAATTAAGCATTTAAACTGATAAATCTAAGTAAACCAATGAAACGCAAACCAGCAAGCTACATTACTATGCACGTGGTTTCCTAGAAGACATCATTTGCAATTGTTGTAACATAAATAGGCAGGTCACTATGTAGGAAATCACAACAGTAAAGTTATCTACGTTTAAGGTAACATTGCTATCCACAGTATCGTAACTAATGTTGCATTTGTACTCCGCATCACAACATTAGGTGATGCTACTATATGCTGTGATACATCACGGTGGATTCTGAACCAGGGTGTTGTCTTATTTCATAACAATGCCTGACCACACAGTGCTGCCGTAACTCAACGTCTGCTTGCAAGATACCAATGGGAAGTGTTTGAACACTCTCTTTACAGCCCAGGTTTAGTACAGTTCTGTGTTATTTCCATATTTACTTGAACAGTGGTGATGAACTGTGGAACGCTGCGATAACTTGGATTAGTAAGCAGGCAGCCTGCAGAGGTTATTGGAAAGCTGGTGTTGCCGGTACAACAATTGTCTCTTATTTGCTTAATGATTACCTATGTTTAAAAGTAGTTGATAGGTGTACATATTTTTTGACATTAAAAGTGTATGCGTCTAAGGTTGAAAAAATAATAACACTCATATATATCATTTTTAAAATATATACAATATAAACAAATCAGTTGTATTTGTTAGTAATTCAAAGTTGTGTTACTTAAATTAACTACATTGGCTGTTTCACTGCCAACTGTATAAAAGAGTAACTCAGTCATCATCATCATTAATGTTGAAGTATATTTTTTCAGGTATTGATTTCAAAAGTGTTCAGTTTATCACTAAACAAAACTAATAATATAATGCAAATTGAAGGGACATACTATAGCTACAATATGTGATGGAAAGAGTAACAGGTTTATCCCTGAAATGTAGTAGCACATGTAGGTTTCTATCTATTTATATATCAAACTTGACAGAAAGCAAAGAATTTGTTATATTTTCTTTTCACTAAAATTCAGTTTATTATTACAAAAAGGATTACCTCGAGCTGTTACATTATGTTACCTGACATTTGTTCTCACAGCTAGACAAGAAAAATTAACTTACAACCAAACCTTAAGAACTAACTACTGAATAAATTGTTGTGGTAAACCATCACTATTAGAAATATAGTTTTTAGGGATATCAAAATACTGGTTAGCCATGTTGTGCATTGAAATATTTCATTGTGGATAGCATTCATAGTGGTTGTTTGAAATTGGGAAAGTGCATCGTGCTTTGTGGTGTACACTTTACATGGCAGGAAGAACAGTATATGTCATATGTCTTGTTGGCTAAGGCGAAGCCGTAAGTCGAGACATGCCTGAGGCATCGGAGCGACCACTGCTGTTTGGTCGGGGAGTGTCACGCAGTGCCACCTTTGCTGCTGACCAGGAAGGGGTCACTGAAAGTAGCAGGTCGGCCATGCAGCGGTCATCAACTATGCCTGTTGAAAGTACAGCCAGCAGCTTCAAGCTACCTTTCAGGTTAGTGCTCAGCAAACCTGTTTCGTTCTGCAAAACTCACTTCTTCATATATATAAAAGTACATGTATACAGGTACTATAAATCACAGAAAACTTGCCGTGCCATGATCTTTCATTTATTTCAAACAATTGCAAATAACTCGAATATTTTTTAACCAAATGCTTTGAAAATACTCGAGACAATGAACAGTCATACATTATACAATTTTGCCAGACCGTTTTTAAAATAATGTACAGTTTGCTAGGAAAAATATTTTTTGCTTCATTTTGGCTTATTTTGGTAACAAAAGTTGTACTATTTCAGGGTCAAAAATGTAAAAATCCGTTTAGTGTGTTGCAACAGAAAAATTCTGTTACAAACAATGATATATAAGTGTTAAAACTGTATGAATGAATTTTTGATAAATGCATTAATTTGTGTTTAAAAAAATATTTTTGAAACCACTGTAAGACTAAAACTGTCTGAGCTGTTATAAATCATGAACTACATCTGCATGGTTGCATGGCTCGTGTCAATTGCAGGACATGCACTAGACACCTTTATTCTGTTCTCTTAAGAGATTTACTCATATTCTCCCACCCACCGTCTTACTTCTATCCCATCTACCCTCTTATGTTCATCTTATCCCATATTGTTGTACAGGTGACAGTCCATTATCCAATATTATGGAACCTAAATAGCTCCAAAAAAAGGTTTTCTAGGCACCCACAATCATTATATTGTTTGCACTGTAATATGCAGTAACAGATGTAGTTAAGCCGAAGAACCCGCATGATGTGGCAACACAGCATCAGTTGTGCAACTCGGAAGTTCTGTATCAATTTGTCTGTTTTTTTTACCAGCAGGGCAGTCTGGCGCTGGCAATTTTGCATGCTGCTGGGTTGAAGAGGGACAAATTTTCGCACTCTAAATAGGCAAACATTTTGTTACATATGGAGACAAGGATGAGGAAAAAACATTCAGACATTCGTATGAGCGTCATCAAAAAACTAAGAATACCGTATTCGCCCATGTACCCCACGCACCTTATTTCCAAAATTTTGATCACAAAAATGGGGGTGCGCAGCTTACATAGATAATTTTTATTTGCATGCGGAGACTTGACAACAGCACAGGTGGCTAGGCACACACGCACACCGCCATTCAGGAGGAGGAATGCTGACGGCGCAATCAATAACTAGTCATGTGTTTAGGCCGCGTTGTTCTCGCCGTGTAGCAGATAAGTGTTTTCGTAGTGACTACGTATGTACGTTAGTATTTTGTTACTTCTTTGAGAAATCAAAATGTCAAAACAAAGTGTTTTCGTAGTGACTACGTATGTACGTCAGTATTTTGTTACTTCTTTGAGAAATCAAAATGTCAAAACAACAATTGCGTTCATTTACAATGAATAAGAAGCTAAATGTAATTAAGAAAGCAGAAGAAATAGGAAATTGCGCAGTATCTTTGCAAGTACAGTAGAGCCCCGATTTAACAATCTCGGGAATAACGAAAACAGCGATTTAACCAAAGGATTTTTAGGAACCTTCAAAAAATAACAAAAAAATTTATTAAATAACTAACTGACTTAATCGAATATAAATTGTAAGTTAAGTCCTTTAAAAATACTAGCACCGACCGCCGTATATACTTATTTCTCTGTAGAAAAGCTGAATCTATCCGTCGAGAAACAAAAAAACATTTGTTGAAATTCGTTGAAAACTTTGACCGCGGGAGTTATTTAGAGATACTCACACGCAGGCACGGCCGAGCGAGCACCGCTGTGTTGCATAACAAGCGTGCACCTAGATCCTCATCCTGGCGGCTGGCGAATGAAGGAGCATCTAGGTACCCAGTCTCCACAGCGCGGCAGTGAACAGCACAAGAACTAATTCACAGATAGTGCTATGTGTCTCCGTTAGAATGTGCTGCAGTGCCGCGCTCTATCGATTAATTCTCATACCGATAGAATGCAGTGGTGTGCAGCGTGGTTATTTACACTCGCGTCCCGTGATTAAACAAGCGAGTTTATAAAAAAATACTTAATATTATTCATGCAGACTTTGTACAACGAATTTATTACTGTAAACGTAAATAATTTGTTTCTCCGATACTAAAATAACGCTCTGAGTGGAATGCATTTTTAGCGAGCAGACCAACACGATTTTCTTTCACGAGCGCACCTGCATACAAGCTACAATGGCAGCCGCCGCCACACATATTTAGTTATTATTTTACTGTTGTCTCGCAAACTTTTAATTCAGTTTTCATAAAGTTTTTTTTTTTTTTTTTTTACATGCGGTTTTCCTTAATTTTTGTTGGTGGAGCGGGCCGGAGAGAGACGGAAATATTGACGACTAGGCTGTGTTAGTCATCACTTCTCATGTGTTGCTGGCACACGCAATGACTGCCTAACTCGCCATGCGCACACTCGCAGAGCGTTCCACTGGAAGTTTATTCGCCGATTTTTTTTTTCTTTTCACGGCTGTGGCTTACCTATTGCGGTAAATGTGTTTTATTATTGTTTTGAGCCAATATATATTTTTTAAAATTACGTTAAACTCCGACAAAACATGTCAGAGGATTAAACTTTTTTTTTGAAAAAAAAAAGGGGGGGGGGTGAAGTCGGATTTAACGAAACATCGATTTAGAGTAAACATTTTCGGATCCCATGGCATTTACTTAAATCGGGGTTCTACTGTACTTCACAACGCCAAATGAAAAGCAAGTTACAGGATACCATAGCAACGTCAACAGTTCGTCATGACTACACAGTCTGGCCTACGTAGGCCGAATAATGTCAATAATATTAGTTCACTCCGCGTGTTTAGTGTTGTATCACACGTTGCATGCCTCATGTACTTTGTTCGCACTTTCCTTGCTTGGTGTGGACTCTCGTACGACATCATGATGATTGTATTACATTACTAACTGTTTGTTTCGTTTGTTTTTCAACTCGTCGTTTCGGGTTTCATTGGCAAATTGCTAATTATTTGTGCGTTTATATTAGTGCCATGTGATCTAACTGTTTTGTGTCATTTACCGGTTAGAGTAGCAGTAATAAATCCGTGTAACATGTGATATAACATTTAGAACGTCATACATTGTGTATATTCACTACGGCTAAGACATACATTTAACTTGACCTTCTTCTAACTTTAGCCACAAATTTGCTTGCCAGCGACTACATCTACAACAATAAGTTTAAATATTTTTAATTATTTTTTTTTTTTTACTTTACACTTGTCATTGCAAGGGTGCAAGGGGTACATGGGTGAATACAGTAAACCTATCCGTACAGTAACACTTAAAGTAGAGTTGTTACGGAAACTAGATTGTGGTGTGGCTGTGCTGCAACTTGCAGAAAAATATTATTGTGTTGGAGCTACAACTGTATAAGGGTTATAAAGAAACAGAAAGTCAGGCTTTTTAAGTTTCATACTGACAATGATGACCGTGTTGCAGTGATTTGTACGAAGACAGTATATAGAACCCAAAATGAAGATGTTGACTGTGTTGAGGGAGTGAATTCAGCAACGATAAATTTGGGTACCATTAAATGGTTTTGTGATAATGAAGAAAGCCAAAAGTTTCCTCAAGATCTGAAGGTTGGTGTGAATGTCATTGTTTGGAAGGCTGGTTGCAGAAACTTAAGAATTATCGCTAGATAAAATACTCAAACATATAAAATAACTGGGACCTTAACAATTTTGCATAACAGACATTTTCAAATAACAGGAGTTAATTGTTTTGGTTGATAGCCAAGATTATGTAGCAATGCTTTATGGTGCGCAGCAAGTCTGCTCTGCCAAGTTTATGTTTTATGTCACAATGTACAAACATATCATATTAAAATAATACATTGAACAATTCGCCACAATGCTGAAATGTCACAAATGTATGCTTATTTTTGGTAGATCTTTGCTGTCTTGTGACATGAAGGTGTTGGGGTGGGATAGGGTGTCAACAGAGGATAACAGCAGCCAGCGAGTAGTGACCTTGCCAAGGACACGCTGGAGATACATGGCTCACAAGCGAGAGTGGGCGGACTAGGAGTGAGATAAACACAACAGTATGACGTCTGACATCCACTGACATTTGGTTTTCGTTTATGTCACATGTTTTGTTTCTTATGTGAAATAGTCAATGGAAAAATATATATCTTGAGACAAATAAAATTAAAGTTGGAGATGGCAGTATATTCGGCGTTGTTACTACACATTCACGTTGTTGTTTAAGCTTCTGCATTAATTTTTTACATGTCCATATAGTGCTTTTGATAAAGGGGTGACCTTGGAATGACTACGCTTTTTCAGGCAGCATTAAGATAACACATACAGCCATATGTTTGTTACTAAGTGATGTTACAATTATGCATATACGTATCATGTACACAGTGTATAACTCTGATAACGTGTCATAGAAATATTAAAATAGAATCGCCATGTCTTCTATTCAGTCAATATTGATCCACATAGCTGCTCACGAAACTTTAGAATTAGAGCATCGTCAAGATAGTCACTTTCCATTAAAAGTGCCACGTACCAAACTCTTCAAATGTATTTCAAATTGTTCTTAAATTAGTTTTTTTTGTACAAAACTACTTTGTATGTGCCCATTGTGCCAATGTATGAAAAAATAATAACACTTCAGTCATGGGTAAAATTTCATTGTTAAGTCAACATGCTTATTACAAACACTGTTTTGAAACCTCCCATCATAGCTAAAATAGGCCTTTTCAGGCTGCCGTACTAACCATAGGTATTTGAAACTGAAGAGTAGTACACTAACTGTGATACAGACCTAACACCAATATAATTATACATTCATTGCTCAAATGTGTCACATAGTAAAATTGGATCGGCAAGAATCTTGCATGCTAGCTCAGTGCTAGGCTCGTGGCGATGCAGCATATGTGTGCTTTAAGGTCGTCTTAATGTCAGCCTCAAGCACGCAGGTTTAGCTGCACCCTTTAACCACATGATTCGATGCCACCACAAGGAAGTTTATGTTTGGTAAACATTCATGTGCATCTTGCCTCTGCTGTGTAGGGCTCTTAAGTCGAACTGGTAGGGTCCGTCTTTTATTAACTGTGAGGCCAAAGACATGCAAAAATATATTATTATTATAATTCATTGCACATACCAGAACACAATAATTTTCAGTTTATGTGTCATTGTAACCCGTAGTTACCGTCATTTCACAAGCACCACATTGAAATGTTTGTTTACGACATACGTGCATGCCTGGCTCGCAGGACGAAGAGGGAGGAAAGATAAAGAAGTGAGAGGTCGGCCTTCTGCATTGCATCTTTGCTCGCGCGTCACGCGCCTCGCTAGCATCATTTTACCACACGGAACTTGCCAGATACTTACTGTGGGATTATTAATGGCTAAGTCGTTGTAGAGAAATATGTGAACACATTCAAATAGTACGGATTTATAAAATTTTATTTTATGCGTGTATGGTAAGTCTTGGTTTAACAGACAGGTTACGTTCCAGAAAAGTGTCCATAATGCAAAATATCTGTTAAATAAATTATTCTTTCCAATATTTACGTATGTGAGCTACATAGTAGAGTTTAGTTCCCAAATCTTGTTGAAAATGTGTACATTTGTCGTAATACCTCTAAAATGGTGTGTCGCAAGGGAGAAATTGATGACTAAAAATGTCTGGAATAAAAAATTTAGACTAAAAGCGTCGTACATACAGTATGTACTACATTATCTGTAAAAATGTTCCATCTCTATTGGTTTTAAAGATATTTTAGTAAATCTGCCAATGTTTCTATTGTTTTTAAATTTTATAAATATTGTCTGCAATGATTAAAATATGTATTTTGGGCTTCATTGCATTTACAGATGAAAGACATTATTTGATTTCATTAATTTCATTACTATAAATACATCTTCACAGTGAAATTTTTGTATCACATTATCTTAAGTTACATGACCAACGTATCAGTTT
>PNEQ01041543.1:13541-28218 GCA_003012365.1 Medauroidea extradentata
TTTTATTTTTTTTTTTTTTTTTTTTTTTTTTTTTTTTTTTTTTTTTTTTTTTTTTTTTTTTTTTTAGTTGACACCTTGGATGTTTTAGATCGTATTCCAGAGGTTTTTTGTTCAGTCATAACTTATGTCTCGGCGTGATGATTTCTTCTAAGTGTTAACAAACAGAATACTGATGCTATCATTGACCCGTTCGTGTGTTCTTGCACAAAACTGCTTGATAATAAAAAAATTAACAATATTTTGAAGCACTGTCTCAGGTTTAAAATTTGGAATATTGTTTTTAGTGAGGAAAAATCTAAATCACTACAAAAAATAATAAAAAGCAAACTTAGCTCAACAAGTTATTATTCTTCATCTTCACTGCCAGACTTATGCTTTTACTAGTTGAAGTGGTTGCCATTTCCATTGGTCGAAATAATGTGTGAAGTATAGCGGCTACGTAATAAACAGTGCGAGCTGCATCGAAAAACAAACAATATAAGCTATTAATACATAATAAACAATATGAACTTTAACGAGAAGTAAACAATAAGAATTTTAATATAAACAAATTTAACACACAGCCACAATATTTAAATTGTCAAAAAACCATACGTAATCCCTATAGTACAACCAAACACGAGACATGACTGAAATATACTGGCAGCTAGTCGGTCACAAAAATGTTGCGAGTTTGGGGAAATCCCCTTCATTGGTTAAAGTAAAAGTGTTGTTTCCAGTGACTACGGCCACGTTGTGACAGCTTGACAGATGATAAGCAAATCGTAAGAGTATAGACGTAGGGAGGGGGGTGGCTAGCTGTGTTGCGGCAAAGGAAGCGTAGCAGTGTTGCCAGGTGTACTACAGAAGAGTTCAACACACTGCGCATCTTTACACAACGCAACTCGAAATATAGGTTGTCCAGAAATATGATACCCGGTTTCCTAAATATAACGAATGGGAAATGTCCGTTATAGTAAATTTTACATCCGTTGTTCAAATCAAGGGATCAAATTGTGTCGTCTTTTATAACAAGTGTCCGTTAAGTAAATGTCCGTAAATCGAGGACTTACTGTAAATTGAAACATAAAACGTATAATTTACACCTTGTTTCTTACACAAATGGTCACATTAAAAACTAATAAAATTCTAGTAATGTTTAATAGAATTAAATGAGAGTAACACGTTAAGACTTAAATTACAAATTTAAAAAACAGCAGACTCGCAGTGTACTAAATTTCAAATCAATCACATTCATAGATTTGCTCACATTCACTCAAAAAAACTAGAAAAGAGCTGATGATTTTTAAATTACTGAACAGATTTCCTTGAATCATATCTAAGAACACTCTCGATCTAGTCAGCTTTCAAACAATAGAAAAAGTGCATCAAAATTGATTCATTCGCTTAGGAGCTACGATGCCACAGACAGATACACAGATACACAGACAGAAAGGTCAAACTTATGACACCCCTCTTTTTGTGTCAGGGGTTTAAAACAACTGAAAGTAACATACAAAAATATTAGAAAAATTCACACAAAGACCATGAATTGCCACATATCAGGCAAGTGTCTAAGTTGCTATTTGCAGCAAAAATGTGCTTATTTGAATGTTCTTAGTTATTAGCTGCAACTTATAGCTCTACACCTCTCATTACAACCCCTCTTGCTCTCTACTGATGTACCATCTGTTTACGGTCTCCTCCAGATTTGTATCATTCAACCATTTCAAACATTTCCTACAAGAAATAGTTTTTTTCCAGGGCTACTTGTTAGAATATGTGGCCAGGGGCAACGCAAATCTGAGCCATCCCCCCCCCCTCCCACCCCAAATAGTTTTTTACTTACAGTGTAAATGTGCGCTGGTAGGCTTCTATACTTTTGTACATGTTGACTGACCTTGGAAATGGATATCAATGACGTCTTTACACACATTTTACATTTACAATGCATTTTGCAGAAACTATCAAGGTTAATGGGAACTTTAAAAAGGCCCATTCATTTTAAATTATAACTCATTTAATGTATATTTTTTATTCCAAAGTGAGGCCCTCTAGAATGTGAGGCCTGGGGCAATAGCCCCTTTATTCAGCTCCTCCACTCCCCTTCTCCTAAACCCTGGTTTTTCTACATTGCGCCGGCCTCCGCTGCGTAGTCAGTTAGCCGGTCTGAGGCCCTGGGTTTGTTTGAATCCCAGCTCGGTCATGGATGTTGTGTTGTTCTTTCACCACATCTCAGCCTCTTCGGCTCTTGAGACCTCATTGTTAAAGGACCGTAAAACCTTTTCACCACCTTTTCCACATCGCAATGCAAAGCAATGGCTTTTAATGTTTCTCTTTAATGTCCGGAACAGCTCGTTTTGCAATCCTGAAGTCATTGCGCATACTAGAACAAAATTAATTTCAGTTTAGGTGCCATTGTAACTTGTCTGTCCATTTCACAACCAAAACACTAAAAAGTTTGTTTATGATGCACGTGCGTACGTGGCTCGTGCTGTGAAGAGGGTGTAAATATAAATAAGTGAGGTCAGCCTGCTGAATTGCATTTCCACTCGCACGCCTCACTGGCTACATTTATAGATCTTGCCAGATATTTAACGGTGGGTTTATTAAAGTGTAAGTAGCAAAAAACAATTGCGTTATAATGCTTAATACTTTTGTAAAATATAATGTAATGGCTATTAACTAAGTAGACACAATTTCCGTATGCCTTTTAACCAAAAAGTAATTTAATTAAAATTATTTTTTTTCTTTTAATTCTATCCGAGTTATCCGATGTCAGGGACATCATGGTCCGGGTTATCCAGGGTTCACTGTGTGTCTACATATGTAAATAAAGTGATACAAAGTTGTGAACGAATAGGTAATGTAATTGTGTATACACATTTAAGATAACACGTTCACTGTGGAAAACTATGAATTTTTCACAAATTTACTACTGAAAGCTTTGGTATACGTCATTCAGGATAAAGTGAGCACTAAAGATTTTACATTTGAAAAAACTCACTAGCCGTTATTGCATATAAGTCACCATTAACAAGATTTACTGATTGTATGGTTGGTAGCGATTCATCGCATGTAGTTTCGTGTATTTTCCTATATGAATACAACATTAATGAAAGAATGTCAGATGAAATTGACGTCTCTGTATTTAATATACGTACTTCAAAATATTTATTTATGGTCGTATTTACATTCCTACTTAACAGTATAATTAGACTCAATTGGCACCAGAAGAATGTGACGCTATCGCTGACCTCAGGTCATCTTGCTCGTTACAGCTTGCGCCATGCTTCAGACAGTTCAAAATTCCACCGAAAGTTGGCATCAGAGTTAGGTTCTCACCGTTTTTTCGCCGCTCCACCAAGTTGCATCATGTGCGTGTGTTTGTCCGTTTTGCATATATACACATTCAAAAGTATTGGAAACTACTATGAATATCATTGCCAAATGTTGTGAAAACATCGGTATTCTGTAAATTATGTTTTATGTTTGCCAGTCTAGAAACAACATACTTTTTATTTCACGTATTAAGAACATACATTATTTATTGTTTCTGAAGTACGTCGTTGTTGTTTGTGGCAGTTGAACTGAACGAAACTTGACTGGGGAATATGCCTGTGTCAGGTATTTTACTAAAACATTGCCAGCACTTTGAGTTATTGCTAAATAACATGTGTTCTTAATCCAGAGTCTTAAAACAATAATTAACATGTAAAAAAAGTTGCCGTAAATGTAAGAAATTCAGACATTTTCAAACGGGATGAAAACACTCTGTGATTGGCTTGACGTCACTTGGCGAAAATTGCTTGGCGGGAAGTCATGTTTTCCTAGTCGAGGCATGGCCAGTTGTGTTGTTTACGGTCTCTATATTTTAACTTAGAAATTACAAAATGACTTAGAGCCACAACACTTTCATGTTGAAGTCTTTAAGCATGTAGTATGGTGGATACTTATCGTGGTGGTGAATTGTGCTACAGCATATGCATTTAATACAAATTCACTAGGCCTACGTGTACCTAATGCTTTGCACCATTTCACGGCCGTATTTGTAGCATACTTGTTTCTCAGTTCTCACCTGAGAGAATACCAAGTGAAATGCGATCTTGGTGTGGGATTCACACTAAAATGTTAGTTATCCTTCGATACCGTACTTAACACGTTAATTATAGTCTTAATAATCGCTAACATATTCAAGTAAAATTTTTCTCTGAAAGCCATTTTCGTGTAGCCTCTTACAAGAATCTACCAAAAATTGGACAGCTTCTTTTTCCAACGATTCTGCTCTATTGTTTGCCTCTCGCTTGATAAATAATTCTTATACTCTTTCATTCTATAACTGAAAATAGGGTACGTGGAAAAACGTAAAATATGTCTGGATAAGAGTGCAATGGTTCATTATGTGATTGATCGTAATGCCAAACATTTACCTTTTTAAAAAATTATTTTTACTAACTACGAACGTTAACTCAAACTTGGAAAACCTTCTAACTCTACGCAATTATAATATATATTGATAGGAACTGAATTGCAAACAATATCTGCTAGGCTTACAATATCTAGATACAAAATTAATACATTTTATTGTGTTCTGCTGCCTGCCGTGACTTCTGGAACTACTTGGGTTCTTCCATGCTGCTGCTATCTACCAGTGGACCTTGAACTATGTAAGGCTTCGCGTAATGCAGTGCAAGAATTTTTTGTATTTCTAAAATACTGTTTGCAAGTTATTTACTCTGACTCTGATATTTCAATGATTTCCTTTAATTTAATATTTGTGTATTAGATATAATTCTTTGTTCTGAGCTACTAAAGGCATTTATAAAAGTAACCAGCTTGAGTTTAGGTATTCTAGATGACATGTATAGAATGCTCGATCACCAGATGTTAGTCAGGTTGCAATCAAACTCATGCTTGCTGTTAGTTCGGTTCATTTTCTGGACACACGCAAACTTCACGCAGGATATTTTCTTACAGGCTAGAATTTAAGGTTCTTGACTTGGGTAACTTGTATCTTGTAACTGCCTAGAGTTTAAATAGTGCTTAGTGTGTGTTTAGATCATTCGGGTGACAGTTAACTTATAATAATAATAATGAAAGTTTGTGGAAATATCATGTATAGAGCCTGCCTCCAAAGTATTTTGTAAAAGTATTGGAGACAAAAACATAAATGATTGTAGGGATGATGCGCCATTTCACAGAATAATTTATATCCACTGCTTTCCGAAATTTTTCACGTTTTATTTCAGGAACATATTAACTCCGCAAGTGTTTTTAAGGGGAATATTAGAATACTTATGTACTGTATAAGACGTGAATAGCTTTCGTTTTGCGCAAAGTCGAGATTACTTTAACTTTCTGTCATACTTCTAGTGATGTGTGAACGACTGCTGTGGGCAGTAGGCAGCAAGCAGGCTGGGGTCTCGCCGGATGACGTCACAGCGGCGCTATGCTGAAGTCAAGCGTTTCGGCGGGCTTTTAAAATTATGTTACGTTTTTTGCCGACTAAACTTGAATCAACACATAGAAATTAAAGGGAAATGTGATTATTGCTTTAAAAATGCCTGTGAAATTGAATTAAAACATAAAAATTATAGTGCATGTTCCCCATCCTTGAATAGCGTGTTTCATGTCTGTTTTTAGTGGCTGTTTTGAGTTACAAATTCAAATAAAATATGCCCCCATTTACGAGATTCGTAACTGCAATAGTGTGTGTTGCATAAATTAGTCAATGGGCAGAAACCAGTATTGCAAGACGTTAACGCGCAGGTATTTATAATTAAGAATTCTTTTGATTATATCTTATATTCAGCCTCCATGCATTTAATGAGTAGATATTGTAGATAATATTTATCGGAGCAGTTTAATGTAGTTGTAAACATTGCACGACCCTACGTAAATAAAAGCACGTGGCAATATTTATGTTTACATTCGGGGGAAAGATATAAACTGGCATAAAATATTAGTTGATCAGGGCCTTTTTTGAGTGTTCACTTAATTCCGAATCACCTGTAAATGGTTGGCATCTCTGCTGACGTATGTGGTTCTAAGCTGTATGTTTCTGTCGTACAGATCTTCTAACATCTCAGATTCTGTTGTTTAATAGTTGTAAGATGTGACGTTCGGCTGTACAGTGTTTCCATCATACGTGGTTGTAAAATATGTGGTTCTAAGTTGTGTATTTCTGTCATACGTTTGTTTTGACATATGTAGTTCTGCTGTATATTGGTTCTAACATGAATATGTGTTGTGCAACATTTCTGCCATTCCTGGTTCTGTTTTGTTAATACTTCTAACATGTGAATTGTGCAATGTTTCTAACGTACTTGGTTCTATAATATGTGATTCTAAATCGTGTGGTTCTGTCATACATTTCTTCTAATGTCTGTGATTCTATAGTATTCTTACATATAACGTTTCTGTAATCTGTGTTTGTAACATATGTTTGTTCTAAGTTTTGTGTTTCTACCGAGTGATTGTTGTAATATGTGAAATTTCTAAGTTGTGTGGCTTTGGTGGTTTATTTTGTTATATGACAGTTCTAAGTTGTGAGTTTCTAACTGTGGCAGGTTTGTCTACCGCTACTGCTTGCTGCTGTTGTCTGTTGCTCTTATAACTCATCGACAGTAGTCAAAAATGTTAGGTTATGTTTCAGTATAGGGTTAAATTTATTACACAAAAATAATTTTGCTCATACTGAACTTTATTTTCGGTAATGCAGTTCAAAGTTACAACACTCGATGTACATAGCGTAACAAAAAGGTTCGAAACTTCAATTCTGATATTTTAACTATAGCCACTATGTCTAGGTTAATTAATTGCCTATAAGTAAAGATTTAAAGTAAAATATTAGAAAAAAAAATATTTTTTATCCAAATTTAAATAAGGAAGGGGGAAGTGCCTACAGACTTCATAACCCCACCAGGGTTCTCAACAACAAGGAAAATAAGGAAAATTCAGGGAAATTTAAGTGTAATTAACTCACAGTGAAAACTCAGGGAAATTACATGTTGTTGTGAAGGAATACAGTTTTAATAAGCAATTTGTTTGCTAAAATGTTTCCAAATAGTTCCATTATATAAGAAATGCAGCTTAGTAGTACCAAGACTACATAACTTAATTACTTAAGGACTTGTGCCATATTTGTTTCATAAACTTACCAATGAAATCCAATCTGCAAAACACATTGTAGTGTGCTTTATTTAATCATTCAGTAGGATAACAAAGCTACAACAAATGGACATAGCTGTGCATATATGGGACGTCAACAATAATCAAGTAATAACTAGGTACTGGAACTCTTAATTTATACATACAGCTGATGGTATCCTAGAAGGGTTTCAACAGGGACGTAAGAATGGTAAAGTATCCAAAATTGTGTAAGTGTCCATGGATGGGCCAAGTTTCAGTTGGTTCTTCATGAAAAATTCAAGGCAAAAACTAAGGTGTGTGAATCAAATATAGATATGCAGCAGAATTTCATTATAGCGAGCTCGCTAATTGTGAGAACTCTATTATAGCAAAATATTTTTAAGGAACCGTCATAAAATTAAAAAATTGAAGATATTTCAGGAAATCTTAAATTTTTAGAAGAGCGAAATCATGTGAAGTAGGCTTGCCTTGAGTTTCGAACTCTTGTGAACCAGGCTTGCGCAGACTTTCTTGACTGTGTGATGCTATCGCGCAAGTTTCTTATCTGTTTGCTGGCTTCCCTCCTATCCTTTGCTTCATTGCCTCACATTCTTCCGCTGCCTTGCTGTAAGGTTTTTGGATGATAAGATAAAGGCTGCAGTTGAGAAGGAAGGTCATAACATGAAACTGAAAAAGTTGTGATGTACCAACATGTGCCCATCACGGGACCCTATGTTACGAAGAAAGCCAAAACATTCACCGATATGCAAAATGTTGACTTCAAGTGCCCTGCTGGTTGGTTAGATTGTTTTAAGAAGCTAAATAACATCACGCTGCGTAAGATTGTGGCGGAGATGTGCTTGTGCCCGTCCAGCGCTCGTGTGTTTGCATATTTGTGTAAAGATAAAATGAAGACTGGAATCACTTGACTACCAGTTTCTGTACTTTGTCATATGATGGAACAGGAAAAGGAATGAGAAGCAAAAGGAAATCACAGGAGGGACAGGGGAGAGAAGAAGGTATGGGAAAGGGTGACATGAAGATAACCCAGTAACACGTCCACACTCCCACTGAGAAAACAAAGCGAGAAACTATTATACGTAGTAAAAAAAATTATTCACGAAAATCATACCCATAATAAAGTATTAAATTTTATCACTTTGGGCACATTGTTGGATTCTTTCATATGTGCAGCGGTGTAATTCTGTGTGTAGCAATAGTTGAGTTATTTTTACTTTCAATTCTTTGATTGAAAAACATTGGGAATAATTGTTTTGCCATGAAGAGGTGGGAGTTAAAGCATGTTATAAGCCAGGAAAAAAACTGTTGGAAGGAGGACTAAAATATTACTAACCAAAGTGGTAGAGTTGTCAACTCTGCATTTGTTATATTTTTGTTACTATTTTTTTCTTTCGATACTGAAAGAATTCTATTCATTCATTGAGAAAAACAACAATACTTTACACTGTCCCTGGCGATGCCAATGACGCGAAAATAATTTACAGCAATGCATTGGACCACCCAAGTGCACAGCTCACTAACACACTATACGTGCACACAGCAGATGTGCTTAGGACTACCCCACCTCCTCTGCTAAGATGCCTGAGTTGCGTCACACCACACTGCGAGTGCCTGTCACATCCTCTTCGTAACTCCCCCAACCCTCTTTTGTCTTCCTCCTTATCTCTCACAAACACACGCATGTGTGCAAATCACGCACGATGACCTTGGCCACGCAGGATGCAGATGGTAGAATGGCTATGGCAGGCATCATGAAACAGACACGTCTTACTGGTGCCATACTGCCGACGCTTTCGTGGCCAGATTTGAGATAAAATATTACAAGATGCTAGTGTATACAAGAATACTACTGAAGGCTTATACTTTTATTGTAAACATACCAAATGTTACAATAGCGGCAACCATACTTTAAAGAGAGAAAAAGTGAAACAGTGAATACAGCATCACATTACTAAAAATATTTTTAGAAGTGTAGGTTTCGTGAAGGATTTGGTCACTGCATATCAGCTTATCAGTATTAATTTGGACGATGTAAGTCAGAAACTTCCACTCTCAAAGTTGACAATTGTGTTTTCTGTGAAGCATGAGTTAGGCGTGTTTGATGTGAAGGTGTGTTTTACGTGAATGAATTTCAGAAACAAAGGTTCTTAATGGAATACAAAACATGTATGGTTCAGACTGCCAAGAAACTTGTTGAACATAGCCAAATAAAATACAAACAGGTTAAAACTGCTTCTTGTTTGGACCGTAGTATAAACAGGAAGAGTGTAGGACAAGTATGTATACATGTTTGCAAGTTTACATGTCTGCCAGTCACTTAACTGCTCTTCAGTCTGATAGTGCTAGTTTGCAGTATACCACATTTGTTACTAATATCAAATCAGACAAACTTACATCATTATGTACAGAATAACAGATTATACACTTTTTTTGCAGATATGTTATCGGGAGAAGAAGAATTCAAAGATATATGGCTTGCATGGAAAATTATGTTAATCCTCTCACGTGGTAATCTGGATTCTCCGTCAATAAGGAGATGCTTGTTGAAAACCTCAGTGAGGAATCTTTGATTGGCCTACGAAGAGTTTGGGATGAAATTCGTAATGCTGGTGGTGAAAGTTGTATACAAGTAGATTAGGAAATTATAAACCATGCTAGAGGATCTGATTCTAGGTACAAAGGTGCCCTGGAGAAAGAACGTCAAAATTAAGATGAGGACAAGAAGTTGGTCAGATATTGTTAGGAAGGAAAAAAATGCAAGACTGTAGAAATTCGAGAGCTGCTTAGTAAGAAACTGGAAATAGAGAAACAAAAGGAGGAGTTAGATATGAAAATATACATATGCATGTACATTATGTAAAAATTTTTGTTTTTGTAATTAATTTACTGCTTTTTTTATATGCACTTAGGGAAATTTACTGAAACAAGTTGGCGGGAACACTGCCCCACAATTATTTTTTTTCTCACACAAAAAGGAACATAATGTTAATTTTTATATATATCATTACAAAGATACCTCACCATGCAACAGAATTCTATCAGTACAATTAACACATTACACTAGTACAGTAAACATCAAAAGTCACAATAGCTCAACATGAACTAACCTAGACTCTATACCGACAATAAATTTGAATTTCATAATTATTTGTCTGTGATATACCTCAAACTAACATAAACACACTGACCATCTGGCTAAGTTTCATTCAAACTCAATGGGTTGCTACCTTACACTTTAAAACACCATCATAGCAAAGAAACTAGAAAGTTTACAATAATACATTTAGCTGTACGTCAAATAGCATGAGCATGAATTTACCTACCAAACAACTGATTATAAATCATTCACTCCATTACAAAGCAACAATTAATTAACTAACTAATTAATGATCATTGACACATTTAGACTTTTTTCTTTGTCTACAACAGCAGAGTGTTATTCACATAATAGGCCTATCTACAAGTTTCTAAAATCAAATCTTTTTACCAATCTCACAAAATCACAAACATTTCCAATTACACAAAATTGCACTTGCTGTAGACAGTAGGTTTAAACTGCTTACGGGGAGGCTGCAAAACGACACACAATTTAAACATCACATTGTGAAGCAGCTGGCCTCACCAGTCCCTAATGTGGACAGTTACCATTTTTTTATATATAATATATATTTATTTAAACTTTTAAGTTCCCATTGAAACTTAATACAGCAGATGACATGCCAAAATTCATAAAAGAGCCTCTGAGATTTTAAGGTATTTATTGAGCCATAAATATAGTGTTAAAATATGTGCAAGTTTAAAATGGTGAGATTAAAAGCCCACTAAAGGTTAAGTAGTACTGTTGCCCGGCTTGCCAACAGAGTGTCGATCTATTGCCTGTGAGTTAAAGTGAATGTTTCTTTATTTAAAAATTTAAGTACAACCAGGGAATGGACTTCCCCCTTAATGTCTGTAAGGGATCCCATTCTGAAGAATCAGTGTATCTCAAATGTCTTTTGAGCACAAGTCAGAGCCCCAGCTATTGTAACAACTTAATATTGTGAATGTATCAGGTTCGTGGCAGTCATTCCAGTCTATAGGGCAATAGTGATAACCATTGTTTTTGTAAGTTGTTTGAGGTAGGCCGTGTTGGGTGCCTACTTGCAGCTGATTGAATTTGCTGCATTTTTTGTCTTTGGTAACTTTTTCTTAAACTTGAGTGTAAAGAAGTTATGCAGGATTTTAATGTTTGTTGAGCCAATGCAGTCAGTAGGGCTTCCTTTCTTTCTTTCTTTCTTTTTGTCTAGCTGGGTAGATGGCTAACCCAGGTTGTTCCAGGGCAGGAAACCACGTCACTCAGCCGAGTGCGATATTTGGTTTATTATTTCCAGCCGTTTCAGATATAAGATAAAATTTTTGTAAACTGTATTGTTCACGTCAGCCCTGCCGCTATCATCTTGTAAAGATTTATGTTTTTTTTTTTTTATTTTAATTAATATATTTTGGGCTAAAGAGAGTTTCCGGAAATACTATGAACAATGACGCAGTCGCGCTAGCTTGTGAACGCGGCGGCGGTCAATACTCGCCCCAGTCTCTCGGCGATAGTCGAGGTGTAAGGATGTGGCGGAGAAGAGCTCGCGATCGGCTAGCCATGCTGCTAGTGTGGGTGGTAGCTCACCATGTGGGCCGAGTTAGAGCCATACATTATTCTACTATTTAATCCAGCATATTTTCGACCGTCTGTACTCGTAAGGTGAAGGGTAGTGCTGTAATAGCACCGGGTGATTGTGAGGAAAGTGTGTGAGGTAGTCGTTTTTTTTTCTTTGTTTCCTAAAATTATAATTAATGTGGTGAGCCAAAGTAAACTCCGTGCGCGGGTCGTAATGTGGGTAAATCATGGCAGTGAAGGAAACTCTCTTTCGTAATGTAAATGCTATAATTCTGGAACTGACTGCCACGTGTCAATTAAGTATCACCGCTGTAAGCTATCAGCCTCAGTCAATAAAAGTTCGTAGTTTCACCACTAAGTCGATCTCTTCTCATTTTCACTTTCGAACCCACCCCATAACTGAGAGTAAAGAGACATGATCTATCGACGGCGTGGTTGATGTAAGGAACACTTCATCAAGGACCTGAGCAGTGAGGTTAATGTAAGAGGCAGTTCTAGGACAGGTACCATCACAATGTCCTTTGGAACAACGACGAGTCTAATAGCACAAGTACCACTAATGTAAAGCCCTTTGGAACAATGACGAGGCTCCCTATTCCACAAAAAAAATGGCATAGTAAACTTGAAACACATCAATAGACATTCTTCACATCACTATCACCTCAATTGCAGTACTCCCTTCTCATTGAGCTATAACTATAGACATCCACTCAAAGGTAATCACAATAAACCTAAAACTATCGTTTTCAAGTGCACGGAAATCATGAAACATTTACCATGAACTTTTGTTTACAATAATACTCATAGACTCACTGCTGTAATTCAAGCATTTCTTGGTTTTCAAATTAAAGTGTTTCATGTATTTACTATTTGTAATTACTGTATTATAAGAAAGTATGCTCTGTCTCTTCACCATTTATTCAACTTTTCTCAGTTAGTTAAACCACTATCATGATCACTGCTTCTTGTCTGTCAACAGACCAAAAGGAGAAAAAATATATATGATGTAGATTTCAAAATTTTAAACTCATCAATTATCTTACTGTAACACAACATGCATTGTTTATCAACAGAAATCCATAACAAAGATAACAAGCACAACTACATGTTCATTATAGTACCTAAGGCACTTCATTATAATGTGTATAGGCCTACTGTGGTTATAAAACAAGTTACATAAATTAAAAGTATCAACATTATACTTTCACAGTAGGTAGTTTTTATCACTCTGCTCAGATGGTATCCTCATGGTGGTAGAAGGAATGAAAATTTGACTATCTCAAAACTCTTGTCATATAATTTACAAATATTCAATAGTACATTGTTTTAATCATAATTTTATAATTTTAAAACAGGTCTTTGTCTGACTCAATGAATACTTAATTTTACTTTTTAAATACATCACACTAGCATTCTCAATTTTTATAAAAACAATCTTATTGCTACATCCCATTTATGATAAGCATAGTGCACTTTCGTAATGCAGTTATCAGAAAGAAAGTTGTATACATATTTATTCTTATGACTTTACAATGAAAACAAATGCAATTACAGTACTAGCAAGGCAACACCACTATAATACAAACACACAACAAAAAATATTACATGAAAAACAAACTGGTGTTTTTACCCAATATAAGGCGTCTGCAAGTACTGACTGAAAGAAATAAAAACTGCCCTCAACTACTCGACAACTTCTGTCATTGTCATTAAAATTATTAGCCTGCTTTATTAGTAAGTACCCTTTACAAATACTTTTAACTACATACAACAATAACGAAAAGATTTACTTGAATCAGAAACAAAACAATCTTCTCTTTAAACACCCCCTGATTCCACATGACTAGGGCCTGGAATTTTTTGCGGTCGCGAAAAGTGCAAAAATTCTGAAAACCACGAATACACTTGTGAAAATCACAACATTTATATTGCAGTACAAAAATTGTAATTTTTGTATTTTACTGATACTTAAATATGTGGAGCGTCCTTAAAACATGACTATTGTGCCTATTTAAAGTTGTTTTTATTGCACGTCAGCATAAAACAACACGGTTGGCAGAATTGTGCCTTGTAAAATAAAATGTGTAGACAAACATCTTTGTAAACATGGCCGGCGGTAGTAGCACTTGAAACTTGAAAGTGTATTTTCCAAAATGGATACCTAGCACACACAGGAGTATGGTGAATATCACTGAAATTTCTCAGATATATTTTTTTAAGTCACAGAATTAAGTGAACTGACGTGCACACGAGACATAAATGAGTGACGTTGATGCTGGATGCCGGTGTACTGTGCTTGCAAAGCAAGGAGACAAATCGCGAGACTGTGTGAGTGCGCAGTGGATAGATAAGCACCCAGCAGCTGTTGACCAGCTAGCGCGTCACAAGCCACGACAGCATTGCCAAGCTAGTGCGTTATGAGCTGGACAACACTGCCAATCTAGCGCGTCATGAGCTGGACAGCATTGCCAAGCTAGCGCGTCACGAGCTGGACAGCATTGCCAAGCTAGCGCTCCATGAGCTGGACAGCATTGCCAAGCTAGCACTTCATGAGCTGGACATTATTGCCAAGCTAGCACGTCAGGAGCCGCGACAGCATTGCCAAGCTAGTGCGTTCTGAGCTGGACAGCACTGCCAAGCAAGCGCGTCATGAGCTGGACAGCATTGCCAGGCTAGCGCGTCACGAGCTGGACAGCATTGCCAAGCTATTGCGTCACGACCTGGACAGCATTGCCAAGCTAGCGCGTCATGAACTGGACAGCATTGCCAAGCTAGCACTTCATGAGCTGGACATTATTGCCAAGCTAGCACGTCACGAGCCGCGACAACATTGCCAAGCTAGTGCGTTATGAGCTGGACAGCACTGCCAAGCTAGCGCGTCATGAGCTGGACAGCATT
>PNEQ01041544.1:0-28111 GCA_003012365.1 Medauroidea extradentata
AACATGTTTTGAAACCCTGTGAGTCAGGGAAAATGACCCTAAGAGAGTAGAAAGTCAGTGAAAATGTTCTGAGTATGATACAGTATTAAACTTCTCTCTTCACAACCTGCACTTTTTTCTGCTGTGAAGGCCACTTTTCCTTTTTTACGTGATAGTTTTTCTGGTCTTTTTAGCCATATTTTTGGTGTTTTATAATAATTATTAATATTATTATTACTAAGTGGAAGTTTTCAAATAGGCAAATATGGCATCCGCAACTTAGTTTATATGTATTTATTTCAATGTTACTGTTTTAAATTGTTATATAAAATATCTGTTGCTTAAATTAATGATGGGCAGCTATGGGGATTTTGGAGGCTGAAAAAAAAAGTTTGTTGTGTAGGCGTGTTGTTATAATAATATTAATTATGGTCAGGGAAATTTTTAATGATTGGTCAGTGAAAGTCAGGGAAAGTCAGTGAAATTCATTTTAATATTTCTTTGGGAACCCTGATATGTGCACGTAAGTGTTTGAAACAAACTGGGGCAAAATTATTTTCGCGAAAAGTTCGTGGCCCTACCCATGAGGGAAATTGAGTTCAATTTTTATTTCAGTGTAGTAAAAATATACATTATATATTAATTAATGACCTAAAAAGGTGGCGCAACGGTAGCACATTGGATTCGCTTTCGGGGGGATCCGGGTTCTATCCTCGATTTAGGTCTTCCTGAATTCGGTTTTCCATAGTGTCCCGTAATAGCTTCAGATGAATGCTGGGATTCTCCCTCGACTTTTTCCAGTTTTTGTCCTTGAGCACAGTTCTGTGTAATCCTCTCTAACGACCTCGCTGTCTACAAGACATAGAAACAACTTAAAAATAAAGCAATTATATGTATTTAAAAATGTTGAGAACGTAACAGTGCAAAATATTAAAGGAACTATTTTGTAGTGCAGTCGCAAGGCAAATTAGCCAGTCATTTAACCTATGACTGTGGTCCAGTGCTTGTAGTTTTTTATTCTGCTGCCAACTTATTACAGGCTGTCAGGTAATTAGCGTGTACGGACTTTACCATTCGAATAAGTGATAAAAACTAAGCAGAATATACATTTTGGTAAAAAAAAAAAAAAAAGTTGCCAGATCCTTAGTTTACGAGATAAGTACAATATACCAACGAACGGGAATGTAGGATAGATCGTTCGTACTATCATGTAATTTTTCTTTTGGTAAACAAGGGCATTACGACTTTTTTCCAACGAGTATTTTCATCTTAGTTTTGGTGACAAATTCATGTGTTGCGAATTACCTTGTCCTTTACTTCCACTTAATTTTATTTATACCCTTCAATAATAACTTTCTCGTAAATGAAGGACCTTGCGACTTTTTATGAATGAATATTTGTAACTTAATTTTTCTACCAGATTAACTTGGCACAGTCTGTATCGACAAATTACCTGACGTTCCGTATAATGCTTACGTAATGGTTAGGGATGATGGTATATCGCGAAAATGATATGAGCCAACATATCCTTGAAAACACTGCAGTTTCTCGCCACATGTATGATTGGGTGATTTACGCCTGACTCTCAGCAGCTGTCTGCAGACCAACAACGGGCATCAAATATTACAATAATGTGATTCTTATTGGCTCAGTCAAATAGGGCACGTACAGGGAAAATCCAGTAAGTTTTTCATAAGCTGAACATACGTTGCAACCCAGCAAACAGACAAATTTTCCCGGCAAAATGCCATCATCTCTAAGAATGGTTAGTTGTCTATGTTGGTAGGCGTGGACGCAGAATCCTCTCTAGAAGTGGATAGTGATCAACATATCATCGCTCTCGATCTCGTATTTTTAGCTCGAGCGGTTTCTTTTGGCCGCAGAACTTTTTTTTATATATTTTACGTTTAATGGGGGTACTTGTTTGCCAAACAAAACTAACCAAAGACATCCGACACTGGATGTTTTTATGTGTGGGTTGGTGTATTAGGCCTATCCCGATCGGTCAAGAACTAACAAGTGAACCCAGTTGTAGCAGCCATGAAATGTTTCGTTCATTGTCTGTTGTCCCAATAAGAGTTAGCAGACCTGGCGTGTTTAGTCGTACTGTGGCGTGGTATGGAAAGTATTTGATCAGGTACAACTATTAAAAATGTTTCCAATGCATAGAGGCCGGAAAATGTCGCGGATTCAATTACCCGCACGCTGGAATCCATTATCCTATGCATATTCAAGCCCCGGCTATTTGTTCGTTGTCTGTTGTCCCAGTTAGTAGCAGCTTGTGGACAAATAGTAAGGGCTTGAATATACACAGGATAATGGATTCTAACATGCAGGTCATTGAACTCGCGAATTTTTCCTTTCCTTAGTTTTAAGTAGCATATGTTATTGTTTTTCTTTATTTACAGTATGTTTTTCTTACATCAGTTGTGTAATTTTGTTAAATACTCTGCTGATATGCATACCTTATAATTACAGGCACGATTATTTCACGTGTCGATTCAAGGTCAGGTTGAACATCAATAATGTATACTTTACTGTCAGTTCTCTGATGATTAGACGACAGTAGTTTTGGCACATTTTTGACGACTGAAAGCCAGTAACAAGGAAACAATTCGTGGTGATATCACGCGGTACCTTCTTGTACATATAGGAGTCAACAGATGTTCCACTATGACCTGAGCGTATATAGGTCTGTGAAGTCTAGGCTGCAGCCAGATTATTACGCGAAATACTCGCGCCTCTATTGATAACAACTGCTCGTATATGCACATAGACTTACTATGTATGGCCATGACGTAAGGAAAAAACTTTACCGAATATCTGTTATGAACGTAGCGTAGCTGTTTTCTTCTGAATTTTAGATAAACCCAGTCGAATTCCATTCGGCACATTACATAAAAGTTTTTCTTGCCCTGACAATTCATTTATTGCGCCAAACAGTTTTTTTTCCTCTAACACAAATACGCGCATATAATTTCTACCGTACATTTTCTTTACAGTTGATAATAAGTTTAGGTCGTTAACGATATCGCAGCAAAAGTGTTCACATTAACAGCGAAAGAAGAAATTTTTAAATTTTTGTTGTGGGTTAGAAAACGCCTTGCTAGCATTGAGGCTTAGGAATTCTTGCCATGTGAATAAAATAGAGCAAATAAAAAGAGTATATATAAAGAGTCGGAAATTATTTTTTTCTTTTACATTCTTGAGACTTTATTTCCTACTCGCTGGCGAAACTCTGTGGAAATAATGTTTTCTTTGCGGTGAAGGAAGCAGTTTTACCGTGTAGAAGGATGAAGTGACTTTTGGTGGTACAATTGACCTTGGCCTATTCCTCGGACTTCAAACGGGCGAGAGGTAATGTTTTCATGGGAACCAAAGGAGGACATTGGTCCCGAAACGACCTGATGAACTCTTGCCACATGTGAACTTAATTATCCTTGCGTTTGAAGGCAAAGAACTCTTCTACTTTACAAGTGCACAATGGTATGCCTGAGTGATAGTTTTATTTTCATTGAACACGATAGCAATAGAAACTAAACTCAGTTGAAAAAATTACATAATCTAGACTGGGGAGAAAAAAATTTTTTTACTTTCTCATTGATTCTACGCAATGTATATATTTTTTAAGGTTTAAGTGCAAAAAGAGGCATAGGCCCTATACTATTTTTGGTGAGTGCTTAGGCGATCATGGAAGTTTTAAAAAATTAACATTTCTAGATACACAATTCCATTTGTTAAAAATAAAACTGTCAAAAAATTTTGTTAGAGTTCTGTTTAATGTATTTATTTAGTTTCTGTGATTTTTTGTTTGAATCACACATTTGGAAAGTTAACTTTAAAATAAAATAAGTTATATATATGTGTGTGTGTGTGTGCGCACCTGTGTTTGTGTATGTGTGTGTCTGTTATCACTTGTGTCTTCGAACAGAACAGATTTCTTACAAATATTAAGTAAGTAACATAATTCTTATCGGATGACTTCAATGAGAAGTACATTTTCTATATCAGAGTGATTAATTATTGTGTTTCTTTTACATTATCTATTACTATTTCTTCGTATGTGTATTCTTGCAAACATCATATAGATATACATGATTATTTTTTACCCTCTCCCCTTCAGACATGTGCTATGGTCCCAGAGTAAAGAAATGTTCGTGATGTATGATATCACAATGATATATATATGAAACTAAAAGGACTAGATGTTTATAAGTTTTCTCTTAGCTGGCTCAGAAAGTTCGGTGGAAAACACGTGGTTGCCTGCAGGTTCTAAATGGTTGATACGCAGTGCTTATGTCCAGCCGCAAAAGTAACTGAAACTTGTATTCAAGCACGAATCGTTTTTTTAAATCACTTTATAAACACTCACATGTATTTTTAGTTGTAGAACTTGTGAAATATTATAAAAAATGTTCATTCACGTTCACTCAATCCGAGTCTGATGGAGCAACGGTAAAATATTGGACTTGCATTCGGGAAGACTCGGGTTCGAATTCCGGTTTCAGTGATTCTGGTTTAGGGTTGTCCAATTGTTTCCCTAAATCACTCAAGACGAGTAATGAAATGGTTTCTTAACATAGAGCATGGCCAACAAGACGTTAAGGGCTTGTTCCTGAGTTTTTTTCAGACTGGTGACAATAACTCAAATAATGTTTAACCAAAAGCTCTGAAAAAATTTGAGTCAATGTGCAGTCACACGTTTCACAATACTGTGGATGCGTTTTTTAAAATAATGTACAATTCGTCAGCAAAAAAAAAATATTTTGCTTCATTTTTGCTTATTTTCACGACAAAAAACGTGGTAGTTTGGGTAATGAAATCTAAAAAACCGTTCAGTATATGTCTAGAAAAAAATTCTGCTGCAAATTATAACATATAAATGTCAAAACTGTGGAGCAAAATTTTGATATGAGTATTAGGTAGCAGTAAAAAAAAAATTTGTCCAAAACAGTGCAAAACTCAGTAACAAGGCCTTAAGCCTTTTAAATAGAAAACAAATGCCACTCAGTGGCTGTTGTTCTGTTTACTCACAATTTTAAGCGGTAACCGTAGAGTTTTGCTACAGCAATCTATTCAGAAAAGTTGTCGCTTTGTCACTATAGTTTTGAATACAGTTTTTCGTTACAATTGACTACATGCACAGATGCTTGGACATTGCGATTTCGGTCTTTTTAGTAATTTTTTAACGAAAGTTATTGAATCACGGAACGTAAATTAACACTCAAGGACCAAAGAATCGACTTTCATCTTTGTTATGAAGAAAATCGTACCTGTGAATGTTATAGTTCTGAAGAAATTAGAATACTCGCAAATGTTTGAAAATCAACTGATTTTCTTACTAAGGAAGTCGCCTGGGTGAATGTATTTCGCGGGCTTGAGACCTAGACGTGCGGAAGTTATAAGGGCCGCACAACACGGGCATCGCACCTCATCCTAGCCTCTACGCACACGTCACTCAACTGGTGCAGTCTTCTCCCAGACAACTAGCCGCTATTAGACATTCCGTAAAGACCCCAGTATTTTATGACGTCATATTAAAGTTATAGGTCTGTTGTACACGCCTATACGTATTAAAAGAATTTTCGACAAGATTTTCGTACGAAAAAAAATACCCGTATAAACACTCATTTTCGTCATTTTCTGCAGCGTCTAAATAAACTTCTGAGATAGATGGAGGATCTGAAATGAGTATGCACGTGTAATTTTCTTTGAATGTTATTCCTAAGTAGACATTACTAGAGACACTGGTAAATCGCGGGAAAAGTTGATTGTTTGCTAGGCTCCAACATACTATGTATAACACTGAATGTTTTGCACTTATATTGGCTATCGTTTATATGAAGCACTATTTCCTTCTTCAACGAACCCAATTAGTAGAGGCACGAGTATTTCGCGTATTAATCTGGTAGCAGTCTAGACTTCTCAGTCCTATACACACACTGGCCGAAGTCGAATATCTGTTGGTTCTTAACCGTACAAGTGTGTAGCCCCACGAATTATTGTATTATTTACTACTGGCTTGCAACCTCCACAGGTGTGTCAAAACATCTGTCGTCTAATCATGGAAGTTATAGTGATATACAGTTTATTGGCGTTCAACCTTACCTGTAATCAATACGCGAAATACTCGTGCCTCTACCAATTAGAACTGTACAATTTTAACCCAGAACGTGTGTGATTGGCCAGAAAACTGTTCACCCGTGTCATGACAGATAATACAGTTGATTGGAGACTATGTTAAATATTTTCGCGATTTTCCGTTGTCTCTACACTGAGAAAAAGGATTTGTTGAGTTAACCAAACATTTGTTTGTAGGCCTATATGTGCAACCAACAATGTAGTGTTGATTCAAACAAATATTAAGTTGAACGCCAGTTTTTGTTAAATCAACAATGTTGAATTATTGTTTCAACATCTGGTTTAGTTATTTAAACTAAATGAGTTTATGAAATAACAAAAAATGGTTGTCAACTAAATATTTGTTTACAACTAAACTGCGTCGTTGGTTGCACATATATAAACAAATATTTGGTTGAACCAACCAATTTTTTCTCTCAATGTTGACATAAATTACGCGCACGCTTGAAAAATGTTTCCTAATAAACTTGTAACAGCCGAAATACTGCATACCGCAGGGCCTGGCTAAGGTTAATTGTATCCGATTAGAAAGGAACTGTTTTTTTCTTATAGAAAAATTTAGAATAGGGAAATTTTCTGCCGCTAGTTTCACTGCAATCGCTAAGACACCAGATAAATAAGAAACTGGAGTAAAATTAAATTTAAATATGCTTGGAAATGACAGAAGTCATTTAACTTAATTTTAAAGTGAAAATAAACCAATTTCACGTTTTAAATTATCAATTTAATGTAACTTGAAATTCTGATTGGTTAGTTTACTATACTTGCCGATACCAGCGCTCAAGCGGCTGAAATTTTCCCTGTGTGACAAGATTTTAACGGTGATCTTTCTAACCCGTAGTAGAATTAACCTTAGCCTGGGTAAGGTTAATTCTACTACAGGTTAGAAAGATCAATGTTATAAGTTTGGCACAGGGAAAATTTCTGCCACTTGAGCGCTGGTATCGCTAGTGCACCAAACTGACCAATCACAGAGCTTTCCTGAATTTTAAGTTACATTAAGTTGATAATTTAAAATGCGAAATTGGATTCTTTTCACTTTAAATGTAAATTAAATGACTACTCTAATTTCCAAGAATATTTATATTTAATTTTACTACGGTTTCGTATTTATATGGTCTCTTAGCGATTGAAGCGAAACTAGCGGCAGCAATTTTCCCTGTGCCAAGCTCTCCATAAGAAAACGTATTTTCTTTCTAACCTGTAGAATAATTAACTTTAGCCTGGGCAAGCGGGCAATCAAATGACGCACCTAATTGAACTGATTGGAGTTTTTTTTTACCCTCGGTCAAGTATAAAGTGGGGCGGCGCCATTTGCAACCAATAAGCATGCGTTCCGCGAAAATAATCCTTCTCCAGTTTGTTTCAGTGCTTTACGTGTTCATCTGCAGTTCTGCTTTTCAAAGTCAGTGAAAGAATGCTTTAACTCTCACGAGTCTGTGGGTTCTACCCGCTGATCGGTCAAATGAGAGACGATACTTCACATAGACTTTCTACCAATAACCATGAAGCATAGCTGCAGATGTGCACATAAGGCACTGAAACAAACTGGAGCAAATATATTTTCGCGAAGAATTCGTTGTCATATGCCTTTTAGCGTTTACTGTACTGACTATGAGTTTTTTTTATCCGTCATACGTAAACTAGTCTTGGAACTATTTGTGTTAGGGTTAAGTTTTCATATCAACTCTGGAAATAAATGCAAGGATAATTTTTTAGATTCTGTTTAAGCTGTTTTACAACATGAAATCGAAATTTATAATAACTAGGCGTGAAGTCATTATAAAACAATCGAATTAAATTATCATTCATTCTTAAAATGTATGCTTATGATATTATTTAAAGTGTACAGAACACCGTTGCTCTAAAACAACCGTAAAATAAATTAATGAAATTATTACAACTGGACGTTAAGTTATAATTAGAGGCGGGGAAAATTCGCGGGTTCGCTGACCTTTAGGCTAGCCTGGAAGAACATTTCTGAAATGAAGCAGACATCAGATGCTCATTATCTGCTTGATGTTCAGTGGTATAGGTCTGTATTAGTTACATTTTTACTATTGGCTCAGATACTTCCAGGAAGTGTCAAATAAGTCAAAGGCCTATTGCGAGAGTGACACAATCACAGTTTTTGGAATTCTAGCTAGTACCCAAATAAAAACGCGAATTTTTCAGGTATCTAGTTATAATCATAATAAAACCACCAAATAAAATTAACATTAATTCTTAAAATCTGTCCTAATTCTAGTATTTAAAGTATATGAAGTTCAGTTGCTCTACAAACATCAGTAAAATGAAATAATTAAGATACAATATCGTTACCAAATCTTAATTTGTTTATAAATAAATACGTAGGTATACTAACAAAATTTTTATCTTCTTACGTAGAAAATACTTAATACGAGTGTCGTGTAAATGTATTTAGTAGCAGCAAAACTGTATTGATTCCGGAAAGATTTTGTCACGTCATTATTCTTCTGACATAAATAATTCTATTCGTAATATGCTACCATAAGAATGTTTATTAAGGCCTTGTTACGGAGTTTTGCAGTGATTTCGAAAATATTTTTTTTATTGCTACCTAATACTCATATCAAAATTTCGCTGCACAGTTTTGACATTTATATGTTATAATTTGTAGCTGAATTTTTTTGTAAAATTATACTGAACGGTTTTTTAGATTTCGTTACCCAAAGAACCACGTTTTTCGTCGTGAAAATAAGCAAAAATGAAGGAAATTATTTTTTTGCTGGCCAATGGTACATTATTTAAAAAAAACGCGTTCACAATATTGTGCACCGTGTGATTGCACATTGATTCAAATTTTTTTCAAAACAAAAAATATTTGAGTTATTGGCACCAGCCTGAAAAAAACTCGAGAACAAGCCCTTAAACTTGTAGGAATTAACCGAAAACAGCCTATACATTGTGTATAGCTAGAGATGATGGTTTATCGCGGGAAAATTTGACTGTTTGCTGGATTTCAATACACGTTCAGCCTACGATGCCTGTTATTGGTCTGTAGACAACTACGTTGTGTCAGAAGTATATCACCGAATCATTTATATTGCAAGAAACCACAGTGTTTTCAAGGATATGTTGGCACAAAATATTTCCGCGATATACCATCATCTCTATGTATAGCCTAAACCGACCTCTCCTACCTGAACTCGTACAAATAATGAGCAGGGGCTGTTGATTCTCGCGAAAAGAGTTTTGCCCTAGTTTGTTTGAGTGCTTTACGTGG
Organism: Medauroidea extradentata; assembly: GCA_003012365.1. Lineage (NCBI taxonomy): Eukaryota > Metazoa > Arthropoda > Insecta > Phasmatodea > Phasmatidae > Medauroidea > Medauroidea extradentata. The sequence goes on from PNEQ01041544.1 coordinate 9,368, forward strand.
TTACACTGGGTGGCGTGCCTTTATGAAGACACTACTCTCATTGCTGATAGAACCTCACGACTCGTGACATACAATCACTGACCACGAAGCAGAACTGCAGATGTGCAGATAAGTCACTGAAACAAGCTGGGGCAAAACTATTTTCGCGAAAAAAAGCAGTCGCTGATAACGAGTGTTATAATTAGGAGGACTGTGTACTTAGCCGTTGGGCGGTGTTGTGGCGTGTCACGCGAATACTTTTTTTACGCGAAACCGCAGAACGTATTCTTATTGTTGATATCTATGAAAAGGACACCCACTTGAAACTACGCATGCCACGTTTTGAAAATTCAGTATGCTTGTTAGTAACACGAATTTTAGGCCTCTGAAAATGGCTAAAAACGGGTTTTTTTTAGACTGATGTAACTCTGAAAATACGTAAATTGCAAAATGAGGTGCGTGAGTTGGTCTTTACTTCATGCTATGCAAAAAAACTTTTAGTGTCACCGCTTAAAGTCCCACAGGAAAAAGAGTTGTACGAAAACACTGCACGCCAGTTTAGCGCTGCGAATAGAGGCCATGTGTCTATCGTCGAGTGTGGTGTTCTGGCTCTTATCGTTCCACTGTTCCCGCGCGTCAAACACGAACATTTCAAACCAGTACACAATACTCTTAAAGAAAAGAATACTTTGTGAGTCCAGTAACCTGCATGTTACAATCCACTCTCTTGTTGGTATGCTGAAGCCCTGTCCATTTGACCATTAGCTACATCTCACTGGAACAACAGACAATGAACGAATAGACGGGGCTTGAATATGTATAGGGCAGTGGAGTCTAATATGTGGGTCATTACTCGCGAAATTTTCTTTTCCCTAGTTATAATCGCGCTGCTAGACTAGACGACGTTAACTCCAGTTCGTTGCTCCGCGCCATGAGTTGAGATGATACAGGTACGTCAATTTCGCAAATACATTCCAGGTCAGGTTGAACGCCAAAAATTATACTTCATAATCACGTATGTGATTAGCTGGCGGCTGTCAGGAAACGCATTTGACTACTGACAGCCAGTAGTAAATAAGGAAATGATTCATAGAGCTATCGCTTGTAATGTTGTAAGTCAATGAATAGGGCCCGGTAGTTTTCGCGAAAAGATTTTTGCCCCACTTCGTTTCAGTATCTTACGTGCACACATGCAGTTCAACTTCATGGCTATTGACAGAGTGTTTTTGTGCAGAGTCGTTATTCATTTGACTGTACCAATCAGTACACAGATAACTGTCACACATCACGTCTGTGATTTGCGGGTTTAACCTCCGCTCGGTGGGTGTTACGGCATCAAATCACTGACCACAAAGCAGAGATGCAGGTGCGCACGTAAGGCACTGAAACAAAGTGCTGCAAAATTCTTTTCGCGAAAATTACCGGGCCCTATCAATGAATAATCTACTGTATCCAGAGCGAGTACAGGACTGAGCAATCTAGGCTACTGCCTGATGAATCCGCGAAATTAACGTACCTCTAATGATGGTATGTCGCGAAAATGTTTGTGCCAAAATGCCTTAGAAAACGTTGTAGTTTCTCGCAACATGTATGATTGGGTGATATGCGTCTAACACTCCGTAGCTGACCAACTACAGGCATAACATATTACAATAGCGAGAATGTATTTGGCTCAGTCAAATAGGGTAACAGCTCAACGTACAAACGACCGCCAGTGATATTTTGACAATCTGAAAGTACGTTCAAACCCATCTCTAGATATGAGGTATGGTTAGGAGTTGGTGGTTTATTGCGGGAAAACTTGACTGTTTGCTGGGTTTCAATGCGCGTTCAGGCTATAAAAATATTACTGGCTTTCTCATGTACGTGGAGCTTATGCGCTATTTGACTAAGCCAATAAGAATCACACTATTATAATATTTGATGGCTATAAATGGTCTGCAGACAGCTACACCCCATTTATACATCTCGTAAGAAACCATAATGTTTACCAGGGTATGTTGGCACAAAACATTTTCGCGATACCATAATCTCTAGGTATGGTGTACGAATACCATTTTCGATCTTAGCGCCGGCAAGTTTCTTGTTCTATAACACGAGGTAGTTGTTGACCGTCAGGACGTCGGTGCACGTGGCACGTGAGTGAAGGTCGACCTCAACAACACCCAGCAGTGCTCACGAGCAGACCTCAGTTGTCAACGAGGAAGTCTTACCCTGCAGCGCACGTAGAGGCGATCAGTCAGATTGTATACGTGTCATTGTCGCCATTAGGTACGCCAACTTTCTAGTCCTAGAGCACGTGGTAGTTGGTGCAAGTGACGCCTGAGTCAAGGTCAGCCACGACACCCCGGTGTGACATAGGCACGTGCAGACTTCAGGGTCGACGGAGGACGACGTCTTACGTTCTGGCGATGACAGAAGTAAAGGTACCTTGTACGCGTGTCATTACTGCCCTTACCCTCTGACCTACGTATTTGACGCGCGATTGAAGATCGTCCTCAACGACAACCCACGTGACACAACCACATGCAGACCCCGGGGGTCGACGTCTTACCTTGCGGCGATGTCCGAAGGGCTTGTAAGTCTCGCGGCCGGCCGGACGGCGGAAGTGCGCCATGTTGGGGTGACGTCACGCCTGGTGGGAGGATGGAGGAGGGAAGATGAAGCGTCAGCTGCGGGCGCCGGAGCCGGATGTGGTGGTCGGCGTCCTCGGGGACATGTTGGGGCGCCTCGTCGTCGTCCTGGTTGTCGACGTGAGGTGTATCTCGCCGGCAGCGCGCGCGACGTCGCTCTGTGGGTCCGCGAGGCTTGACGCGACTCACCCAGACGGCGCGGGCTAAAAATACGGCCCCCTCGGCCGACCGGGACAGGACTATTCGGCGTGGTCGCAGCGGGGGGTCCGTCAGACGGCTGTCTGTGTCCGGGGGCAGTTACACCTACCTTTCTGTCGCTCCTTTGGGCGGTCGTCTTATGTCACGACGTTACGTGAAGAGATATTGGTCAACACTTAACACATAGGTCTTTAGCGCTGGTGACACGATGTATGGAGCAGTGCCGGAATGTAGGGGTGGGGAGAAACGGGATATCCCCTAGAAAACCCGCCGACCGGAGGCAACATCCGGCACGATTCCAACGTGCGAAAATCCGAGGACCGACCCGGCGGGAATCTAACCTGAATCGTCTTGCTGAGAGATAGTGCTCTAGCCATTGTAACACACGCAACCCCCCCCCCCCCCGCACCGCCACCTTCTGATCGGCCAAACCCTATCGTGTGACTGAACAAACGTACCTTAAGGGTTACTTAACATAACCGCCTCTTGAGAAAAGTCCTCGCTTTGCGCATAAGCGGTGATGTCACGTACGTTCCTTTTTACGCCAAACCACCCAACTTCTTCCCAATTAATTTTCTTAATAAACGGCTTGTATGTTTTTAAAAATATTGCACACCTGAATCAGAAGCTATATTGGGCCTCTGGAAAAAGTTAAAATCGGCGATTTCAAACTCCTCTATCTGGAAAAACACCGATCTGATTCGTATAGCCGCAGATTTTCGGTGAAAACAAATTTATACCATCTTTATGCAAATCCTTACGTGTGCGTCTTCAGTTCTGCTTCGTGGTCAATGATTGTATGTTTCTAACTATTAAGTGTCAACATCAAATTACAGACGTGTGGTGACGCAGTTACCGTGTTCTGATTGGCTCAGTCAGATGTTAGACGCCTCTCCATAAAGACATGCTGCCAATAACCTTGAAGCAGATGAGGCACTGAAAGAAGCGGTGCAAAAATTCTTTTCGCGCAAAATCAGCCGCTGTAACTACAAATGATGACATTGAGACTTTTGCGATTTAACTATTTGGTTAAAGGGCTGTGAAGAAAAGGCATATCGCAATTTGGTATTTGCACCAAACACTGCAAAATGATTGGACATTAAAAGAGACGTGTTAGAAAAATGTATGGTCCCGTGGATTGAAGTCCCGTACAAAAATACCAATACGAATATATTGCGCATATATTCTGTTTAATGCTTAACGCGCGCTCCAGTCTGCCATACTCAAAAATATCCGTTAGTCGAGGGTTTCCATTAATATGGCTGGAAAACTTTATTCGAGTCGAATTCGGTTTTAAAGTTCTAATAAAAAATAGAGTTGGAACTCGAAAGTGGAGTAACGTTTTCAAAAATCATGCCACGCTATATATATGTATATATTTTTTGTTTGTTTGTTTGTTCGACAAACGACGACATGGGACTTTGAGATCGAACTGAAGAGTTTCTCCTTACTCTTTCGTTTTCAGGATGATCTGTTCCCAGTATACAATTTCGTTCAAACAATTATAATACAAAAGTTCTATACACAATTTTACATTACAGGTTAATTACTTTTGTAGTTACGGTGTGCAAAGCCTGGACGACAAATCCGTACGACCAGGAGTGTAGGATAGGTTGCATAGGACGCAGGAGCGAGATACTAAGCACTAAGTTGTACCAGGGTACAAAACTCTAAAACACCATTCATATGATAAAAAACACGATGGACTTGTTTTAGACAACAACTCAAAATGCCTGTAATTGACACATCGGAGTTAAAGATTTTGTTACTGGCTATTACGCGGCATAACTTTTGTCTTAAGGCTCGGTTTCAGCCGTCATATTGATTTTTTTTTTTTTTTTTTTTTGGAATTCTAAGAAGAAAAATGTTAAATATGCGATTATACCTCAAATTCTATTTACATTACGCAACAGTACAGACCTTGTGATTTAGCTGCTAACTTATAATTACGCCGCTATGTGTGTGGCAAATTGTTTTATATTCATAATTTGCCCGACAAATTGCGACCAAACTATACATTACTAGCTCTATTGCCATGCTAGTATTGTAGCTGAAGGTAAATAGAATTCGCGGTATGGTCGCCGATTTAGCATTTTTCTTCTCAGAATCCCAAAAAAGCGAAAAATAATACAATTCAATATGGCGACTGAAACCGAGCCTTAAACAGTAAGTGTAATTATATTTTTTGTTCTAAAAGTACATAATTGACAGCTGACAGATGTGAAAGGTGTTCACGCTTAGTAAGAAATATGCCTTCCTGAATTGGGCCGTCGAAATGTATACTTCGGTGGAGATAAGTGTTGATGGACAATTTAGAGTTTGAACAGTAACTCTGCAACCATCCTGTATAAGTAGATATTGTAGAGCTGCTGATAGGAAGTAGCAATAAGCTCTCCTGCAGTTCGTGTACGTCGTGCCGCGTCGAAAAACATGTTGTGTTCACGGGAAAATAGTCGCAGCGAGACAGGAACCGTCGAGAGAAACCGTTAGGAGGTTGCTTCATCTCTTTGGCTAATAAAATTAGTTTTAGTTTAATGAATAAAGTATGTGACGAATAACTGACAATTTTTCTTTATACATACATTACATTTTACTATCAGGTGCGTATTAATGAGCGAAATCGGTACCGGAAGTTATTTAGTGTTTATTATTTGGTGGGAGAGAGTTTTCATCTTAAATTTTACTTAATTATGTCATAATTACGCATTTTCGAAAACAAACGTATGTAATGAAAGGAAAAGTAATATGCTAAAGTCTTTATTGAAACATTTCCATAAAAGCCAAAATTTGTATAATACGGTTTTATACAAGAAACGAAAACCAACTGACTTACAGAAACGAAATAATTCACACTTAAGAAAATTGTTACGGGCACAACCAGACATGTATAAAACATTTAATTGCATTTTTTTTTTGTGTTAAAACAAATACAGAAATTTGACAGTTTTTCTATTTAAAATTCAGCAATTTTTAAAAATAAAAAAAATTCTTATGCGTTTTTATTTACGTCTAGACGTAGCCCGCGACACTGTTATTCCGTGGTAATTATTTTATTTCTATAAGTCAATGGACGACTTGAAGTACACGCCCCCTGACGTCACCACAGGGGAAAAGGTACTGTGGGAAACAAAGCTTGTTTACAAACATGCTGTTCTTGACGTACATCTCATCCGGGACATGTGAAGCCAAACAGATAAATGAAGGTTATGTTCGGCTGCGGTATCCATGGAGATAGGAATTGTATCGCACACCTGACTGAAGCTCCGCCTCTTTTCAAGTCGTCCATTGGTTTTCGTATACTGAATAAAACCGTTTTATGCTAATTTCGGCTCTAACATGACGTTATACAAAAACTATGAAAGCTAGAAAATTTTCATTACTGTAAAAAATAGTCACAACATATGCCTAAAAAACAAACATGGTCTCGTTCAAATATAAGATTTTTTTAAAACAATTACAATTTTGCAGGGATTCCCCCCCCCTCCCCTACTTAAAAATTGAAATTAATAAAATACATATTCAATGATTGCAATTAAAGGAAGGGCGTGTGTGCAGCTGCCCCCTATAAAGCCTGAAAAAAATCCTTTAACGTTCTTACGTAAAGATAAATATTAATACTGAAAATTTAGGAAATGGAGCTATCTACCGTGTATATTCATGTCAAAATCAGCCGACCCCTTCATTTCCTGTTCACGCCACGTATTCACATTCTAGCTACCTCCTTATAATTATGATCTATGTAAAATATATTTTTTTTGTACATAAGCAAATGAAATGGGCGTTAAGTAGTTTCGTCAAGAATGGAATAATCGCAACTCGGTGCAGCGTGTTTCAATCGCGAGACTTGCAAGTAGCCACGCAAGGGAGGACTTGACCAATTGAATAAAATAATTAAACTAATTGTCCTAATTCTTTTGTAAATATTGTCGAAATTTGATACAACACAACATATAACTCTTATTTGCCAACGATTTACAGTACTATGTAATTAACATTTAAACTTATTAATCCAACACCTAATAACTCGACACCACATAACGAGTTAATTAACGCATGCCTTACTCACTAATTTCTGACTTAAAATTACATCAGTAGTCAATAAACAGTTATCATGTCTCCTTCTGGAACTTTCTCATCAAGGGCGCCGTGTACCCGCGCATTAGAGAATCAAAAGTGACAGTTTTCTCAGGTAAAGCAACGTGAAAAGGCATTTTAGCACTTTTGGGGAGATTGGTAATAATGTTTTTAATTTGCGAACGGAATTTTTAAAACCACAGGAACCCAGTTTGAAGTGTGTCTTCTTTCCGTAGATAAACGCATTAAAAACGTTTTTAATAGTTATAGTACTTGATAAAATATACTTTCCGTGCCGGTACCACGTTACAGTACGTCTCACACGCCAGGTCCATTAACTCGGCCCTGTTTATGCTATTTTAGTAAGTTTAATATTTTAAATGCTGAACGTGGGTTGTATCACAAAACCGTTAAATATAAATGTTGGAAATTGTCTGTGCTATGTAGTCTATATATTAAAAAAAAAAACATAAGTTTTATAATTTTGGCTAGTTATTGACTTCATGAAAATTTAATTAAGTCGAAAATGAGCCACAATAATAGAAACGTATGCTCTCAAAAAAATTACGCTTCATAGTACAAACTATTTGGAACATTTATATGTCGCCGTTTTGTGACATATGCTCAATTTTAGGATTAAAAAAAAAAAGAATAAAACTCGCAAAAACAGCAGACTGGTGCATGGACGGCGTTGAGCGTGTCATGCGTATTCTTTTTTACGTGAAACCCCTTAACTTATTCATATTATGTTTATCTACGAAAAGAACACACACTTGAAACTATGCTTCTATGTTTTCAACAATTCAGCACGTTAGAAACATGATTTTCGGACATCTCAAAGTTGCTATAAACTGTTTTTTTAGACTGTTGTAACTACGAAAATATTAACTGAATTCTTAAGGCGCCCGCCTGCCTGCCTTGTAACCAGCGTTGCAGCGTGCTAGCAGAACCCTTTTATCTAGGAAACTACTGAACGTATTTCTAATGTGTGCATTTACTAAAAGAACAAACACTTCAAACGACATCGGAATAACAGTTTCAAAACATCACATTAATACTATAGACCATTCCAGAGCACCTCAAAATGACTAAAAACGGCTTTTTCAGTCTATTATATATAATCAACTACTGAAGGAATTCTTGTGAAACTACAATAGAGAGGTGTATTGGACTATATTTAAAATTTTCCACCAATAAAAAGATGGAGTGACCACTGAAATTGTCAGTCAGGCGAGTGGTCTACGATACCACTGCAGGTAGTTTCAGTGTCTTGCGGTAGAGGCGATATCACACCTGATGAACCGGTCAACATCGCCCTTGGCGCCGTGCCTCACTCACACTAACACACAGCCACCAGGCGGGCGCCTTAAAGTGCAAAGCGAGAGGCATGCGTTGGTCTTTACTTCATACTATTCAAAAATAAAATTTTAGCGTCACCGCTTAGAGATCCGTAGGAAAAAGGCTAGAATGAAACCTTTCACGCCAGTTTGGCGCGCTACGTATAGAGGCGATATACTACTCGTCAAGCGTAGGACACTGGCTCTTATCGCTACGCTCTTCCCACGCGTCAGAGGTGAAAATTCGACACCGACGAGACCACTCTTAAGTCGTAATATTTGTTTTAGAGTAGCTATAAATAAGAAAAATGTGTTCAGGTACAACCAATTTTATGTACTTGCTCTGTAACATGTTTGCTCTAAAGTTGCATTACTTGTAAAAATACAATTTGTAAACAGCGAGAGAAAAAAAATAGCATACTATTTTTCTCCCCCTGTTTACAAATTGAATTTAACGTATAATTCAAACGTAGCGCCAAAATGTAAAAAAAAAAAAAAAAAAAAAAACTTGTTCATAAAATTATCGAAATACATTTTACTCTAAAACAAATATTACGACTTATAAACCAATAATTTGTACATTAGGGGTATAATGGAATCTTAAAGGTCGAGACCACAATATAACACAATTTTGATTACGATATTTTACAATGCGGTCTTCAAAAGTACTTAGTTTATAGGGAACAAGCTATATCCGTGAATCTAATATCTGTGATCAGTACTAAAATATCTGCTCGTTCTCAGTGTGTGCTAGTTAAACAGAAATTCTTCGCGCCAAAACTTTGTAGTCTTTATAAGCAAAGCTTTTTATAAGGAGTAAAGAATGCTGTTACATAACAAATTCTCTCAACCGCTGTGAGATGTTACAGCAGACGTTTTGTTGTTTTATTTATTTTTCTCTCCCTTACTCAGCCTGTCTACCTCAGTTCCACTAACAAAGACAGAACGAGCACAGTGCTTGTGCCAGCAAATAAAAAAAAAAAAAAAAAAAACAAAGAGCACGCCGATATAAACATAGCACTGTCGTAATTTTTAGACTAAATGTATGCTTAAAAATGAAATTCATAACCAGCTAGGCAATAAAGATAGCTATAATGTTTTATTTATGTAAACCACGTTTAGCGTACATACGATTTAAGTAATTGCAATATTTTTTATTTAACGACGACTTCTCGAGTCGTCAAAGTGTATGAAGTACTTCAGTAGTGTATCTATCATTTAGCAACAGTAAAAACATTTATGGATTTCGTCTGCGTCCGTGTAGTTCTTAGGGGGGATTGATCCCTGTCAGATCGGTTTTACGGGTTTTCTTATAAATCAGGGAATATACACATTGTTTGACTTTTTTCACGCTGACAAGGCATAGTTTATTGTTTCATTCACTTTTTGGAATCCACATGGCATTGTTTCTGTTAATGTTGCGACCTCTGTAGTCGCGCCCCTAAATAAAGCAATTTTTCATTTTCAGCTGTTTCCCGTTGCAAAATAATGAATATATTACGGTTCCAGCAATTACAGAAAATCGATTAAGCTGGTATCTATACCTTGTCGTGACAAAAATTTTGATACATCGACTGGAACAGAAGTTATCGAAAATAAACAGATAAATACAAGGTAGTAGGGATCAATACCCCTTAAGGACACGGTAGACAGCAATTTTAAAACAATTTTTGCACGACTTTTTTTTTTTAGACATAAATTGTGACTTAAATTAGCTCTTACGAAAAATTTTTTATCGACCGTAGTTTTTGCATAGTCGCCTGTCGAAGTCAAAATTTGCATACCACGGTTTTAACAACGACATTAAAACTGAAATTATTCGCACTGGATAACAATGCTGTGGCTACAATGACTAATATACAAAAACATTGTTTTAACTAAAAGAATTTCTAAAATTTAAATTTATAAAAATATCAAGAATTTTACGAAAATATAGGGTATATTTTGGAACACGTGTTCCTGTTAGAATCAATTTCTGTTTTATTAAAAACTAGTTGTTTTTTTGCGCCAGAGACGGCTGAACACTGAATTCATAATAACGGTATGTTGTGTCAAAATTGGTTTAAAATTTCCAGAAATATCTATATCTTCTTCGTTTCAGTTCTTGAGACCGTTGATCAAATTACAAGAAAACATAAGTACTTTTTTTGTTCTTTACATCATGATGCACGTTGCAAAAAAAAATGAAATTAAAGATTTAACCGAAGACATGATTCAAGGCACGTAATGAAGCTGATCCCAGATGCAAGAAAACCTTCTACCACTCCTAGTCAGATAAACGCACTCTTCGTGGCATAGACTAATCTTTTCAAATAACTATAGCAATTAGACGTGTTCGAAACCACTTTTTTGTGTTTATGATTTGTGAATCCAGGGCGGATAGATCCGACTGAGGTTTTCTTTGTTTTATTCTCCCAATATATACAGGGTGTATCAGTACAGCGGTTACAGACTTTCAGGAGAGATATAGAACAACCAGACAAGAGGAAGTCACATAGCAATGCTTAGTCGGAAACACTTTCCTGCGACACAAAACATAAGATAGAAAGAACACGAACAATATGAGAAAACATGTTGAAGTCTTTGGCTGGTGATGACAACCAATGCCTCTTTATGTACTTTTTCCTAAGGTTTTTCTGTATTACGAATAATAAACATGTTTTGTCCTCTTGTTAGTGAGTGAGAGGTTTTGGTCAGCACGTAAGGGGGATTGATCCCTGTCAGATCGGATTTACGGTTTTTCTTATAAATCAGGGAATAGACACATTGTTTTACTTTTTTCACGCTGACAAGGCATAGTTTATTGTTTCATTCACTTTTTGGAATCCATATGGCATTGTTTCTGTTAATGTTGTGGCCTGTGTAGTCGCTCCCGTAAATAAAGCAATTTTTCCTTTCCAGCTGTTTCCCGTTTCAAAATAATGCATTTATAATTGTTCCAACAATTACAGAAAATCGATTAAGTTTGTATCTATGCCCTGTCGTGACAAAAAATTTTGATACATCGACTAGAACAGAAGTTATCGAGAAGAAAAGGATAAATCCAAGGTGGTAGGGATCAATACCCCTTAACATCGTGGTCTTCAGCGCTGGTGAGGGGTGACATGAGGTGAGTATGGAGCGGCGCCGGAATGGAGAGGCGGGAAAACTAGAGATGAAAACCCGCCGACCAACGGCGTAGTCCGGCACGATTCCCAAATGCGAAAATCCGGGGCCAACCACGCCGGGATTTGAACCCAGATAGCCTTGGTGTGAGGCTAATGGTCTGCAGATTCACAGCATACAGCACATGTTACATACCAGTGCTGCTAACTGCCCGGACGCGGCTTTGCCCGCGTGGAATGTTTAAAGGAAAAACTATAACGATAGCTTATCGTGTTACTGAGATATTAAGGATACGGCGAAAACACATTTTAAAACTTATAACTCCAAAAGCATACCGATACCTTACCAGGTATAAGATGTCAATGATATCGGGAAAAAAACATGTTCCCCTATGTCACCACATAGTGGATGCCTACGCCGCAAGGATAAACCTCTTCAAACATAAAATGAACTCTTCTGCCAGCTGCAACTAATATGTGCGGATATAATATCTCAGTAGTTTCCCGTCGCCCTGCCTTAGACGGGTTTGGAACCCAAATCCTCTTACCACTGTTACAACAATTACGCCAAGAAAGGATGTCATGATTATTACGAGTGCGTAGTAGATAAATAAACGCTGAAAACATCAATTGATTCCTAAGCTTTTTTCGAAGCCAATTTGGATATAATACTCAATGACAATCCTAGATAATGGTATTTGTCAACTTAAAGAATAAATATTTATCCAGAATTACTAATTCGTTACGCGTGATCTCTTGCGCCGCAGTTAAATTCACGATGTTCCGGCGTCAGAGATTGTGCCTCAGAAGTTCGTAACATTGGAAACAATCTTGTTTAAAACGTTGGCTAAAAGTATTGTCTAAGACTGCTATTGTTTAATTTTCACAAATTGTCTTCAAAAAATCTACAGGTATAGATTAATGCTTTTAGCATTGAATTATTTTCCACGCCCTCTTTAAGATATTAAATGTGTACAGGTCCGTGTCCAAAGAGGTATACATATCAACAGAACGATGAAAATTAATAAGTTTTAAATCATTTCTCCGTAGGCATACCTGCTTTTCGGAATTTTTAATTTTGAAAAACTGTAAAATATTTTTAACTTAGGCCCTATGTCTTTACGTAAGCTTAGTTCCTATGTAAAAATCATCTCGATATCTCAACAGGTTTAAGAGAATGATAAATAATGATCGTAAAAGTAGTAATAATGATTAGAGCCACGGTTTTATGGCGAAAAGATTTTTGTGGCATTTGGTTTCAATGCGTCATGTGCACATCTTCTTCTCTGCTACATCGTCTGTGATTGGATGATTTTACTCTCACTTGCCTTGGTAAAGTACAGACGTAAGGAGTCACAATAATCTTACTCTGATTGGTGCAGACAAATGAGAGACGTGTCTGAACTAAGACGCTGCCAATTACCCTGAAGCAAAGCTACCGAATTGCACGTGAGACATTGAAACAAAGTGCAGCAAAATCTATCCGCGACAAGTAGTGGTCCTGTTTTTGTAGTATTGTAAATAGTAAGATTGGAGGTTTTGGTCGGTTTATTCTCACATTATTTCACAAAACCTTGTTTGTAATGCTTTATGTTGTATACTAATAGTGTAAATTGACCTGTCAAATATTTTTGGACGTAGACTTTTCCCAAAACGAGCGTTTATGTTCCGAGAATCTTTAGTTTGTGCAATAATAATAATAATAATAATAATAATAAATAGCGCCCTGAAGGAAAGTCGCAAACTTGAGAATTGGCATTTCGGTATTATTTTTTAAAGTATCCCCCCTTTTCCTCCTAGGTGCATAAAATAAGCGTTACTTATTCCAGTGTAGATTAATTCTTAGTGCCTGGAACAAATATGCTGCTATTTTCTTTCGTGGTTGCTTTGTTACAAAGTCTGGAATTTTTTTTAAAATAAGTATATATCTCCTACGTACAGAGAAACACGATTATTATTATTGGTAGTAGTTTGTAATTTTTTCTTTATAGTTTTTTGTCTTTTTTTCTTTATTTGTGCATACTGTCTAGTTTAGCCGTAAGGCTGTTGGATAACACTTTAAGGGTGTTCAAGTGCGATAAAATCATAATTTTATATTTTTATGCAATATTGTTAGTTTTGTAGACGATACTTGTAAGTACAGTTTCCTCTTACGAAACAATTTTAACTCGCATAGTTTTCTCATAACGGTGCGTCAAAGTCAAAATTGGCATGTTCTGCTGCCATGCAAATAGTGAAAACCAATTGACTTACGTAAGTAAAATAATTCACAGTGAATTGCTGAATTTTCAATTGTTTTCTGAAGTTTTGCGATTTTTTCAAAATTTCAAAATATTGTGTCGTGGTCTTTTAAATATATTATTGCATAGTTTATGTGATGTAGTAATATCACGGAGAATTAAATTATTATGCCGTAGGAAAAAAAATCTAAGAAACACCTAAGTTTATCAACACCAGACTACTTTACGGAGTTGTTTGAACGAGACTGAAACACGTCAATGAATTTCAACTAAGCCCGTAATCATGTAGGTAACTGTTTTGGACACGGACGTGTGCCACATGTTGCACGTTTTGATTTTTTTCCCGCGTGAGATATTGCCTTCGCTGTGATTTACGTCTCCTCATTTTGGCTCTCGGCCTGCTTTGTATAACTGCCCGTCCGGGTACGAGTGTACGTAACGTCCTTGATTTTATAATTAGTTTTGGCACATTCCGTTAGAGCAGCATTTCAGCATGTTTGGCAGCCAAAAGTTCGGCGGCAGGTTTGTCTTCGGCGCAGATTGTTGGAGTTAGTTCTGGCAATGGCCGACAGAGCGCAGGCCGTTACAGCTGGCTACCCGTACACAGCGCTGTTCCACGAGAGTTTCTGCCTCGTTTAGTTGAGAAAATCGACAAGAGAGTGCGCGCGTGTCTACGAAATGTAAGGACATTTTTGGTCGGTAATAATCACCTGGCATTGGATACATGATTAATTAATAGAAAAGATGCAACAAGGTCACTGTCTTGGATAAAATTTTATCCCCCCCCCCGCAAGAAAAACCAGAAATGACGCCACTGGCCGTGTCTCAAAGTGTGTGTGCTCTCTCGTACTCTCTCGCGAAAAAGGCGAAAATTAAAATTTCAGAATTGGTTTTTTTAATACAAAAAAAACATTTTGTAACGGATTTTAAAACATGTCAAGCAGTAGCCCGTGGTATGTAGTTTCAGCGTGAATTTTTAAATCGATTCATGTTCGTCAGTGTTTGTGACTTATAAGAACTCAAGCGTGCAAATATTGGGTACATATCACTAGTCCTAAAATTATTTTAGGGCGAGTGACTTTAGGGTAACTGACTTTAGGGTTAGTGACTTTAGAGCTAGTGACTTTAGGGCTACTGACTTTAGGGTTAGTATTTTAGGGCTAGTAATATTAGGGGTAGTGACTATAGGACTACTGACTTTAGGGCTAGTGACTATAGGACTACTGACTTTAGGTCTAGTGACTATAGGACTACTGACTTTAGGGCTAGTGACTATAGGACTACTGACTTTAGGGCTAGTGACTATAGGACTACTGACTTTAGGGCTAGTGACTATAGGACTACTGACTTTAGGGCTAGTGACTATAGGACTACTGACTTTAGGGCTAGTGACTTAGGCTACTGACTTTAGGGCTAGTGATTTTAGGACTACTGACTTTAGGGCTACTTTCTTTAGGGCTACTGACTTTAGGGCTACTTTCTTTAGGGCTACTGACTTTAGGGCTAGTGATTTTAGGACTAGTCAACTTTAGGGCTAGAGACTTCGGGGCAAATGACTTTAGGGCTACTGACACGCCCCCCAAGGTTTTTTTTTTTTGTAAAAGGAAAGCGTACTCCCAAGTAATATAAACTTACAATTTTTTCCTACTTGGACACCCTTAAGGCGAATGGTGCCGCAAGGTATTAAGAAGGCATTTAGATATTTTTGACATGTTATGCTGTATATGTTAGTATACTACACCCTTTCACATTATTATGCTAGATAATAAATTACTTCCCCTTTACCTGACATTTTTGGAAGATAAGGAACATTGTGTTATTACTTATCTTC
This sequence comes from Medauroidea extradentata, assembly GCA_003012365.1. Lineage (NCBI taxonomy): Eukaryota > Metazoa > Arthropoda > Insecta > Phasmatodea > Phasmatidae > Medauroidea > Medauroidea extradentata. Next base: position 24,764 of record PNEQ01041544.1, read on the forward strand.
CAACAAATCTCAGAATGTACGAAAGTAATTTATTATCTAACATTGTAAAAAGTTGTAACTTTTAGATCATGAAGTGACATAAAAGTTTGTATGCCTTCAAGAATTTTTGTAGCGTGGAAAGTACTGTAAATTAAAGATGGTCTTGTACCATTCCCGTTTAATTAACATTTTCAGTTAATTCTCGAAACAAAAAACTACCCATTAAATAGTAAAAACCAATAATAGTTTCAGAATATTGCTGACCCTTAAAGTATCACTTTACGAACTATTCGAGAAACTTATATTTATATTACCAGAAAATATATATTCCACGTACGCTCTTATGGCGCAGTGTAGTGCAGTTTTCGACTTTTTAATTCTCGCTATTTTGAAATAAAATGAATGATTGTATATAAAACTGTGGCGTTGCCAAGTTTCACTTTCGGAGGGAACGCAATCTGATGAAACACTTGCTGAATGTACGTTATTAAAAAATATTATATTTCCTCCATCGTATGTAAGAACAAGCCTACACGCACACAAAAGTCCTACTAACATTGTTGTACTGACAACAGAGGTGTGCCTGGACATTTCTATTGGCGGCCGAAGAGAGCGAAGAATTTTAATTATATGGGACAGACAGAAGAAAAGAAGTGTGTGATTTGCGGTCGGCAGGGGGGGATGGGGGGCGCTTGTCACACCAGTATTTTTGAGGGAAAAAAATGTAGCTCAATTTTCATTTGTGTGTCAAGAGGATTTCTTTTCACAGTACTCACTCCCTTTCGCTGTAATAACTTTCACAATAACTTGGCAGAAAACTACTTCAATAGCATCATTTTTCACCTTGAAATCCAATTTTTCCTGGGGGAGGACCCCCAGACCCCTCCCTCTTTTATTGGCTGGATTGGTGTCTCTTAATTGTCCCTCTAATCGAAATGCTGAAATTCCGTCCATAAAGGAAAGAATAGTAGTTTTATTGGCATATTATCTTCCGTCTAAAATTCGCTCATAGGCTGTTTGTTCAAAGAACAGTTAACACCGATTTCAAACTGCGATTTACGAAATTGCTTTGTAAAACAACAGCGCATTTACTTTATAAATTAACAATGATATCTTCTAGTGTTTCATCATCAGTGGAGCATAAATTTTAATCTTTTTAGCTTCAATTTGTATGTGTTTCATACAGCTGTGTAAACTAAGCAAATTTCTCCTGTCCCGTCTATGTGTATCTGAAAGCCTTGTGCCGGAATCACAATGGCGCGACAGAAGCGACACGACTACCGCGACACGAAAAACAAAATATGTCCGCCAATCAGCACTGAGGTTTCTGTGTCGGCGAAAATGGCGGAAGTAACTCGAATTCCGAATAGAAATTATACCGATTTTATTCGAGTTGGAATTATATTTTGCGCCCAGATGTTGGTGAAATTGGCGAGTTGGTAGCAAAAGGCGTTAATTTATTTTGAGAGAGATTTTTGTTTGTCATCAAAAGCAAATCATAACTTTTTTTTTTTTTTTTTTTTTTTTTAAGGAAACGTGCAATTATGTCTTTATTTCCACATTTCGGAATGTCAGTGGCAGGGGCGTCATTTCAGGTTTTTGTAGGGGTGGGGGGGGGGCAAGATTTTGTTTTCCGGCAACAGTAACCTTGTTGCATCTTTTTTATTAATTAAGCATGTATAGGTACATTAGATACTTTAATAACAAAACTTCAGTTCTATGTGCTTAAGTTAGCATTATTTAAATTTAAAAATACGAAAAATATATTTATACACATACAATTCTAAATCCAGGGGGGGGGGCAAATCCCCTCCCCCCTCCTGTGGCCCCAAATGACGCCCCTGGAGCGGGTATTTAAAATATGTTTCAAATAAAAAAACTGAAATGCTGTTAACATCTGTGGCCAGGGGCGTCATTTGGGGCCACAAGGGGGGAGGGGCAAATGCCCTCCCCCTGGATTTAGAATTTTATGTGTGTAATTATATTTTTTGTATTTTTAAATTTAAATAATGCTAACTTAAGCACATAAAACTGAAGTTTTATTATTAAAGTATCTAATTTATACATGCTTAGTTAATAAAAAAAATGCAACAAGGTCACTGTCGCCTGAAAAAAATTTTGCCCCCCCCCCCCCCACACCCTAGAAAAACCTGAAATGACGCCCCTGTCTGTGGCTGTTGTACTTGTGGCAATGAACTATTTACATGTAATACGTGTTTGTAGTATTTGTCACGCGGCAACTATACTCTATCCATTCTAAGGTTGCAGCTAATTCATTCAAGTCAATGATAATACAATTTTTGCACAGCATTAATTTTATTTGAAATATTGAAAAAAATACAAGGTAGCTGTGTTGTAGCACAAGAACAATGTCAGGAAATAATATATTATTAATTGCTTTGATTTATTTCGTTATAAAATTTTATTTCTGCTACAACCTTAGAGCGGACAGAGTATAAACTAGTGTGTGCTCAGTAACGAGAATATTTAGCGTCGCATCGGGACCGTCATGTCGCTTCTGTGATTCCGGTATTAGCAAACGTTCCTTGATATCCTCGACATTATTGGATACACTGATACGCTGGGGTATTCGTATTATCGCTGGTTTCATTCCACTAAGATGTTTCCCGTGTTTCATTACTGACATTGGGTTTGCAATGACTACAGAACATGCGACGTCTCATCATGTGAGAACCTCGACCTGCAGTTCCGCTCTTGTTGTTATTACTGAAAGTTTAATGGGTCCATATGTTACTCTTTTCCATTCATGGAGATTGAAGTCAAGTCTCGCTGTAACGAGGCAGTATTAAGGGGGATTGATCCCTGTGAGATCGGTTTTACGGTTTTTCTTATAAATCAGGGAATAGACACATTGTTTGACTTTTTTCACGCTGACAATGCATAGTTTATTGTTTCATTCACTTTTTGGAATCCATATGGCATTGTTTCTGTTAATGTTGTGGCCTCTGTAGCCGCTCCCGTAAATAAAGCAATTTTTTTTTCAGCTGTTTCCCGTTGCAAAATATTGAATATATTATGGTTCCAGCAATTACAGAAAATCGATTAAGTTTGTATCTATGCCTTGTCGTAACAAATATTTTGATACATCGACTGGAACAGAAGTTATCGAGAAGAAACAGATAAATCCAAGGTGGTAGTGATCAATAACCCTTAAGGGTTCTGTGGACCCTACCTCAAAACTTCAAAAACGCATAACAATTCGCAATCGTTTATTAACTAAAGTATTAATGATACACAATTTATTTTTTTTACCATACGAGAATAAAGATGGTTTGTTTTATATATAAGTTTAAATTTCATATTCCGCGATGTTGAGTATTTTAAAAAAATGTTTCAAAACACAAAATT
>PNEQ01041545.1:0-13467 GCA_003012365.1 Medauroidea extradentata
GTAGACGCAGAGAAACCAGTGTTATAAGACGTTTACTCGCAGGTATTTATAACTAAGATTATTACTGAGTATAGCACATATTCAACACCCGTGCATTTAATGAGTACATATTGTAGCTAAAATTTATCGGAGCACTGTAACGTAAATGTAAACATTGTACAAGACTATGTAAATAAAAGCACGTGGCAATGTTGATGTTTACATACAGCGGAAAGATATAAACTGGCAGAAAATAGAAATTAATCAGGGCTTTTTTGAGTGCTCACTTTATTCCGAATCACCTTTAAAGTAACGGAGAACGGAAAACTTCAGAGTAAAATAACCTAACCGAAACTAGGTTAACATAAATTAATATAACCAGACGTAAATTAACCTAACATAACGCAACCTAACGTAACCTAACCTATCGTAACCGAACTTAACGTGATCCAAACTAACGTGACGTGACCCATCGTAACTTAAAATGACGTAACTTATCATAGCTTAACCTAAAATAACGTAACCTAACAACGTAATATAACGTAACGTAACTTATAACATAACGTAACCTAACTACGTAATCTAACCTAACGAAAAACGGAAAATCTCTACGTAAGTTAACTACAATTTTCTAATTCAGGATTTAAGAGTATGGTAGATATATAAGCTAAAAATTCCTATCGAAATTTACACGTTATTAACAGTTAGTATGGAAAAACTACAAAATAACATCCTTAGATACTGAAATTTGTCGACTTTAGAGTTAACATTGTACCAGAAATATGAATTTGTTAAGCGTGATCTCTTGCGTCGTAATTTAACGTACGAGATTTCAGCGTTCGAGGTTGTTCTTCAGGTATACGTTACTTGAGAAAACTTTTACTCATAAAGGTGGCCTAATTGTTGTCTAGGGTTGCTGTTTAGTAATATTAGCAAATTGGCTTTGAGTAAACTTCTATTTTAATCTAGCGCTTTTAGCACGGAATTGTGTACCAAGCCTACGGAAAATGGCGATCACTCTAAACGCTCTACATATTTTACAAACCCGTAAAATTTTTTTACTAAAAGCGAATGTAGGCAGCATGAATTTTATACTTTATTTGTGTTACAGGTAATACGCCGTTTCAAGCTTTTTCCTGCGGTATTTTCAACATTGTGCATTCAGTTTCATTTCATTGTTGTTTTGGTTAGGCCTAAATTTTATGTTAAGATGTACGCATGTAGTTTGTAAGACAGAATTTAAGACAGCCCGGTCTAAGTACAGGTAGCGCTTTTAGTTAATAACTACGCGATAACGTCACACGACTTAGGACATTAGAGTCACGACGTAGCAAGAAACTCGGTATTAGTTTTCAGTAGGGAACGAAGGTAGCGTGTCTATCATGAGATGAGAGGGTTTTATGGACGTTTTAAGAGCCAATGAGGGTGAAGTAAGATGAAAGGACAACACAACGTCCATATATGATGTTTGAAAGAACTGTGCAATGGGAGTGCATGACTTGATTTAGTTACTTGGACATACTCCATTGCGAATTAAATAACTGTCAAAAGAAAACTAAAAATAAGACAAAAACCATAAATAAGCAGAGTATGCTTTAGTCAACAGGACACATATACAACATAAAATTCCAAAAATGGAATCGGGTCATACAAAACCAGAAACAAACAGATAATAATAGGTCCTACTGGCTGTTTGGAAAACTACTGTTTTGTTTCGTCTCATCGTTTGTATAGTTTGTTGTTTTTTTTTCTGTTTGTATCTGACATCTTTGTGTTTTGTTTTGTCTCATCGTTGTGTCTCATGTTAACTTACAGTAGGTTTCTTTTTTATTTTTGTTATTTCATTTATATCTGTTTGTTCCCTGTTTTATTTGACACGATTCCATTTTTGGAATAGCTTAGTTACGATTTTGTCTTATTTTTAGTTTTCTTTTTACTGTCATTTAATTCGCAATGGAGTATGTCCAAGCAACTAAATCAATTCACAACGTCCATATCAAGGCGTGATTCGAACCCAGGATCTCACGCATCGTAGACCGGTACCTAACAGACTACAGAACGTTTCAAACGTGCCACGAGATTTCTTGATGTAAATTACACAATCATTTATTTAACATTTTACTAATTTGCATAATTACTTAGCTAACGTATTCTTCTGGCAGAGTTTGGTAAAGGGAAAAATCCTACCTATATTTACGCTGCTATCCTTTCCGGGCATAAAAAAAACGAGACTGTAGTAAAATTAAATTTTAATAACTAGGTTTGCAAAGAGAGAAGTAATTAAATTTAATTTTAAAGTGAAAAACCAACCTTCTTTGGCTTTCAAATTATCTACTTCTGTGATTGGTGAGTTTACAGCTCTTACCAATAACAGCCCTCAAGCGGTAGAAATTGTCCTTGTGCTAAACTTATAATATTGATCTTTCCAACCTGTATTAGAAGTAGGCTTACTTATGCTCATATTTTTCTTCTCGAAAATCGGATTTCATCTGCTAACAGCGGCTGACATTACTTTCGAGCAGAGCAGCCAGGAGTTGATCGAAGAAGCGGCTCTCGTGTCTTAATGGACACTTGGAAACTTTACTCGTATTACTGTTTGCACACCTCTAGATGGAATTTCGCCCTACACTGACAACCCCCGTAACTTAATACATCCGTCTTATATTAATCACACAAAAAAATGATTGTATGTACTTAGCCCCGGAATCTCCGCTAGAGGCAGTGGTTTACGCTGCAGATTTGCGTGCAGTTAAATCGTGGTTGCAGATAATACTAATCCTAGACGTTTTAATTGACGATCAAGTTAATAAACACTCGCGTCATTAATAATGCAGGGAACTCTTGTGTTAACGTTGAATAAAAAGTTACATTCGAAATAATTTTCAAAAAAATTATGTTACCTCACGCACTCAGTATTCACGTTTACAAGTGTATTAAGCACAAACAGTAAAAAAATCATATAAAACCGATACATATTTTTTGTGAGTTACGCTTTACGTATTATTTCTAAAAACGATAATAGCTTGTAATTTTACTATGATAACATGGTTATAAGAAAATATAATAATAGATGGCATTATTTGGGTCTCTGCACGACACAAAAAAAATATTTATTAGATTTTTAAAACTCTGTTGGATTTTTTTCCTCTGCATCTGGAAAGCGGTGTTTAGTTTAGAGCGTAACGTAAATGTAAAGAGGTTCACACCGTAGCACGCATTTTTTCAGATTAACATGTAAAGAAAATAATTTTTGATGTAATACTGCACAGTATGTATGATAAATTTAAAAAAAATGCTTGAAAGATAACTGGATTGTCTCTCTCTGATATTAAATATTTCTTCCAACACAGAACAGTTGTTCCAATTAGCTAAAAAAATATATATATATATTGTTTTCTGCTCACATCGTTGTTAATATATCAGAACTGAAATTTCAATACTGTCTGTGACTAATGTAAAACAAGAAACAATTTTGAAATTGCCGCCCGACTGAGGCAATTGCGGTAACAAATGTTCGTTATTGTGCTTGCATATAAATGCAAACGCTTCGCTGCAAACACTTGTAACCAGCCTATTAACGACTCAATCGCGAGAATTCCTCTAATGACCAGGCCACGAATTTTTCACGAAAATAATTTTTTCCCAGTTTGTTAAAATACTAGGGTTGTCATTGGGTTATTGGCAGCTTGTTATTTGTGAAGTGACGTCTGTCATGTGACTAATCCAGTTACAATACGGTTACTGCGACACCACACGTCTGTGATTTGCGAGTAGAACCACGAGGGATGTGAGGATTAAAACACTAAATGGGACTTCAAGCGATGACGATATCATTTTATTTGTGGAAAGTATGTGGTAAAGTCCAATGCAGGTTTACATGATTTTGCTTTAGGATTACGGTTGATATTTTCTCAGCTACAGCTACTTGAAAAAGTCATTTTAAGCTCTTTTGAGGAGCTTGGAAATGAAGGTTTTAATTAGCGGACGTCATTTTTTTTAAAACATAGAAACACAGTTTGAAGTTTGTCTTATTTTCGTATATAATCTCATTGGAAACATTTTTTATAGTTGTACATGAAAAAGTACTTTTTGTACCTCGCTACAGCACGTCTCACACACCAGGTCAACTAACTCTTAAGAGTCCTCCCTACCTGCGCTTCAAATACATTGCAGCAAGTTACGGCTATTCTTTTTTTGACGAAACTATTTAACAGGCATTATATTTTTATATCTACGAAAGTAACACATACTTCAAACTACGTCTCTATATTTTAAAAAATTCATCACGTTTACTAGTAACATCATTTTCAGGCCCCTCAAAATGTCGGAAAGTGGTTGTTCTAAATTGCCGGATTCTAAAAAGCACAACTATGGAAACAAGCGTTAGACCTTGAACTACGCTGCCCACGTGTAAAATAATGTGGTCACGGCTTAGGGTCTAACAAGAAAAAGGATTATAGTAAAGCACTGCACGCCAGCTGGATAGCTTGCACAGAGAGGCGATAATGCATTACTATAGACATGCAAAATTCGTGTTACTTTCTGACAGCTGACTAGACTCCAAATGACTATAGGCTCGTTCGACGTCTCCAGATGGCCGACATTGTCGTGACTTGCCGCGGAGAATGCTTACACGATAGAGAGGCCAATCTCTGTAAAGACGTAACACAAGTAAATAACAACACATAAAAGGTCGTGGTATGTATAGGAAAGAAAAGTTTAGCCTGCTACCAAATGATAACCCGAATTTTGCATGTCTCTATGCATTACATACGCCGTTTAGCGGCACTCTTATAGGTCGTTCCTCACACACACACACACACACACACCAACACACACACACACACACAGCCTATCTAGGGAGGCCCCTTAACAATGACAACACACAACTCTTGAGTTGTGTATAATGAGAGGAATCATTGTATTGGTAAGGACGAGGATAGGTATTTGCGTGTTAATATATGTCCGGCGTGGCAACTGAGAGGTGCAATCTGCGCTCGTAAACGTTGAAGAATTGCTGTTCTTTTTGACGTTGGAAAGGGTGAAGGGGGTAGTGGACTTGTGAAGATATGGGTTGAGCATATACTCCCCGCGCGCCAGTTCTAAAAGAGTCTCTGGCGGATAATTATTTTTTCGTCGGTAAACAAGGACGATAGCATGTCACCGCACGTACTAGCTGAAGTAATGTCAAGTTAGGACGAGATCGCTACTGTGTTACTGTAGCGTACATGAGGTTTAGGACAAGTGCATACAGGCTACGGCCTCGGACCAGTGGCGACTCGTGGGTTGTTACCAGGAAGGGCTGCAGTTGCCAAGAGCTGTACGGGGTAGTGCGCTGGTTGACTCTACAGCCACTGACACGCTGATGTGCTCGTGCCCCGTACTACTGAGTGGTCACAACAGATTTAGTAGCTGGCAAATATTTCATGGTTGTTGGTCTACGGCGCGTTCATCAAGAGTGTACAGTTCCGACTATCTGCAGCCCCACCTGGCAACAACCCACGAGCCGCCACTGTCACAGCCTCGGAGCTGGAGCGAGGACAATACTCGCGTGCAGGATGGGCTCGACGAGTAGACGTCCAGGACCTGAGGATGTCGCCTGGACCCCCCTGGCTGTGAGAGGCACTCCTAACCTCTGACCTCTACGCCGCGGGGTAGTATAACCGGCAGGTCCAGGTACACTCGCTACACGGCCACGATGGAGCCCCGACTCGCGCCTGACCGGCGTCGTAGACGGACCCGTCGGAACACGCCTACATTCTGGCTCACCGGTACATCGCCTTCAAACAACTTAACACTCCGTATCACTAACCATGCTGGAGCTTTAATAATTTCTTCCCGATTCAAAATTTGACAAGATTTATTTCTAAACTGAACCGTTATAATTTTTTTTCGGCCAAACGGCACTACGAACGAATGTTACGGTTTTCAGGAAAACCTCACAATGTAACAAAAACTCAAAAAGGTATTTGTCGACAAAACGATACAATTTATAACACTAACCCATTGTAGGAATCGTTTGAAGACCGACATATTTTTTAAATATAGCTATATTTCAATATCAACATCAAAGCGTAGTTATGAAATAATTAAGATGATTACAACTCACCTTGTAATAAAGCGTTAAAAACACCTAGTACATATGTAGTCTAATAATGCATACTTGAAACGTTCCGATTCTACACCGAGAAATTCTACTGAAATCATGTAGCCTAATTTTTGTTACGACAAAAAGGCCACATCGAAAAAATTATTTTCAACACATCTACACGACGTGTTTACTATATCTGCTATTTTTTTAGGTTTTCAAAAAATAATGCTATAAAATAGCATTAATGCTTGCAAAAAAAAAAAAACATAAATAGGAGCTGGCGGTGTAAACGCACGGCGTGAAATTTACTGAGTAATGTCGAGCAGTCAGCGTGGCGATGTACTTTAGGATGAATTATACGCATACATTAATATGACGTTTAAGGCCCTGCTCTATAGTTTTTACTTTTAGCGATATTATTTTTTTAAGCCTAAACGAGAGGAGATATAAAAAAATCTGTCTGGCAATTTTGTTTAAAATCGTCTTCTCCATGTTGGCTGAATTTTGAAGGAAGTAAATATCATGGTTTTAGCTAGTTATGTAAATAACGAAATTCTGGTTGACTTTTTAGTACAAACCAAAAAATTTCTTGCTATTACGGCAAAAATCATGCCAGACATATTTCTGGCATATTCTCTCGTTTAAGCTTAAAACAATTATAGCAAAAAATTGTAAATAACTCTAATTTTTTTTTTAAACAAATGCTTTAAAAGAATTTGAGACTGTGTATAGTCATACGATACACAATTTTGCAAGAGTTTTTTTTTTCAACAATTTACCGTTTGATAGCAAAACAAAATATTTTGCTTCATTTTGGCTTATTTTGCCAACAAAATAAGTATGTGATATTTCAGGGGAAAAAATCTAAAAATCCGTTTGGTCTACTGCAACAGAAAAATTCAGATATAAAAGATGATATATAAGTGTTAAAAATTTAAGAATGAATTTTTTATATATGTGTTAATTTGCGTTTGAAAAAAAAATATTTTCGAAACTACTGCTGAACTAAAGAACGAGGCCTTAAGGTGGCCACCTGGGTGAATGTATCTCGCTCGTTCAAGGTCTAGAAGCGTGGAAGCAATAAGGGAGACACAACACGCGCCCTAGTCTCTAGGCGCAAGTCACAACTGGCATGCAGTCTTCTCGCCGACAACTCCTCTCTATGAGACATTCAGTGGAAACCCTCTCGTTTCATAACGAAATATTAAACGTAAGGGTTTGTTACACATACCAATAACTTACTGAATTCTGCCCCAACATTTCCATACCTAAAAAGACTACAAACACACACATTTTCGTCATTTTGAGGCAGTGTAAAAATAACTTTCGAGGTATGTCGAAAATCTGAAATGGGTATACGTGTGTATAACGTTCTTTTGAATGATATTCGTAAGTAGAGATAACTTACGTACGTTGAGCAGTTTTCAAATAAACTTGTAACGTCCGAAGCTCTGTACACTGTTTGGTGACCTGGGCAGGCGGGTACCTTAAGGGCGTTCGAGAGGAAAAATATCATAATTTTATATTTTTATGATACAGTGTTAGATTTGTGGACGGTATTTGGGAGTACATTACCCTTTTACAAAAATTAATTACCTCAACCAGTTTTCCCATAATGGCATTTCAAATTCAAAATTTGCATGTTTTTACTTCATACACTCCCTGAAAACCAACAAACATCATGAAACTAAATAATTCATAAAAGTACACGTCACTGGCTACGGCTTTAAGTATGTAAAAACCCATTCATACTATGTTTCCTATTTTTAAAAATATCTGAAATTTGCAATTTTTTTACATTCAAACATATTTTGTGTTGTGTTTCTACATGCTTAAAGCCTTAGTCCGTCGAATGTACTTTCACTATGAACTATTTCGTTTCATTATGTTGATTGGTTTTCGATAATAGTGTATGAACTAAAACGCGCAAATATTGACTTAATGCCGTCATAAAAAAAATTGATTGAGCTAATCTTTAGTAAGAGGGAAACGTATTCCCAAGGAACGTCCATAAAACTAAAACAATTTCATACAACATTAAATTATGATTTTTCCCCCTCTGGAACGACCTTTAAAGTGAAAGTTTGCGTTTGGCTTCGGTTCTGTGTCGATTGTAGCTTAGAAGCACGAAGCACAATGACAATGAGAAAACGATCGTCTTGAGGACAAGCTGGGTTTAAAACAATAAATAAAGTATCAAAAATAATCAGCTATAGGCACACACGCAAAACCAGGGGGAAAATAAATGCTAATTTCTAAAGGGTCGTACTAGTCGCTAAATTACCTACGATTAATGTTTACGGACCAGGGAGCACTTTCCTTACTCATTTGTCTTACTGGGAGAACCACTCAGGCTACGTCACTAATAGCACCGCCGACCACTTAATCGTGAAACTGGGCGTGAGTTCGCACTGTCAAGAGCATCTGATAGCGTCGCATACTTGTGTGAATCTGTTCAAGGCTGCGTTCAGGTAGGGTTTATAAAACCTCTGGCCGCTATCTTTTACGAGGCCGCGTCGCCTCTTTTGTTAATAATATTCATTTTCGTTTAATAAATTAAGGACGTCACGAATAGAAATATTTCATTTTACTATTAGGTGCGTATTATTGGATGAAATCAGTACTGGGAGTTATTTGCTGTTTATTATTTTGTGAGAGAGAAAATGTATCTTAAAATTTAAGTTAGCTTAATTATTTCATAGTTACACTTTAATGTTTCGAATACAACGTACGTAATGCAAATCAATGCAATTAGCTTCGTCCCTATTAAAATATTTTCTGTTAAATCTTGACAGTTTCATGATCAGGAAGGGATTAAGAAAAAATCATCATAATAAATTACACGGGCTCTTTACGGGCACTGTCTGCCATGCGCTCAAAATGCATTGCCGTGTGGTTGTAAATAAGTTGTTTTACGAACCAATTCCTAATGTCCCCATTAGGCTAATATACGAAAAGAAAACAAACTTTGGATAAAGACGGAATGTCATTGTTAAGATAGTACCATATAATATTTAGGAATACAGAAAAAAAAAATTGCCGTTCTAACGGCAAACTCAGTCACACATGCCAGCAAATTGATTTCGCTGGCCATAGCAACGTAATTGAAACACCCGCCGCCAATCAGCGTAAGGTGGCTGCCTTGCTAGCCGGCAGCCAGGCCAATAGGGACTTGCCGTAACATGCATGAGTCGAACACACACGGGTCTGATATCAACAGCCTCGAGTAACCAATAATCGTTGAAGTTCGCCCTTATAGTTCCGTCACTCCTGACCGTCTAACTAGCCGGTAGACGGGACCCATAAGCGAGAGAAGGGGGGGGGGGGTTGATCCTAATCAGTTTGGAGTTAGCCTACGTCTTTTTCCTATAAAGTTGAGAACAGACATATTGTGTTTAGTTTTTCACGTTGACATGGCCCAATTTATTAGTTCATTCACTTCTTGGAATAGGCTACACACGGCTGTTTTTCGTTAACTTTGCATTGTTGCTCGCGTAAGTGAATGATTTTTTTCTTGTCAGCTGTTTTCCGTTATAAAATAACAAATATATTTAGGCTGCAACATTTAAAAAAATTCGATTAAGTTTTTACCTGTGCACTGACATGCTGAAAATTTGATACGTCTATTGAAACTTAAGTTATCGAGAAAAACCGGATGAATCCAAGGCGACAGGGAACTTTTTACGAGCTATTATTTTTTTCACCCACTGCATGCATGAGTGATTCACGTCGATTAAGCCTGAAGATATATGTACATAAGTCAGTGGAATTAATCAAATGCGATGTTCACTGCTGTGAAATATTAGAGATACCTCAGTGATATATCGAACCTTTTATATTTGCGATTTATTTGATAGATAAGTATCGTAGTCAATAGAAAAAATACACCAAGCTTTCAATGAACTCCTCAAAAGTACTTAAAAACTCTGAAAAATTACTGGACTCACGTCGGAATAATATCTGTGAAATAAATTTAAAAAATCGCAGGTGGTAAAAGAGCATACATTAATAATCTTTCTGACGCACAGTAATGGTCATTGTCCATTTCACCTTGTATTTATGTACTGCACATAAAACACCGAACGGGCGACTGTAAATGAACATTGTATTGTGTAATTAAAATATCAGAGTCGAGACACAGTGTATTTAAGTTCCTCAACGTTGGAAGTCATGTAGTTTATAAAACAATGAGAAGTGCCATGCAATGCAATTCATACAGAATAATTTTAAAATGGTAGCGCTGAGAATGTATGTGGTTTACATTAAACCTTCAAATATCGCAGTTGTAACAGTGTTGCCAACTAGCCTGAACATGCGTTACACCTGGCCTCTCTCTCTTTTCCACAGATACAACTATTATCTCACTTTTTGTGTATGGTATGTATTGATGTAAAGGCGAGTCACTATTTGTCATTCAGGCATTTAATTACGTAGTGCTATCCATGGTAAGTAAGTCCATTTGAAACCTTGGTTATTATTTTGTCCTTTCAAGCAATTGGTAAATTTCCTCCACTTGTTAGTGCGAACACGACAGCAAAACATTGCAAACATTCCATAACTTACAACGTAAAACGTAAACGTCTACAGCACCAATGAAATGTATTTTAACATGGTTTTTGTTAAATTTCTCATCTCTGATGTCCGGTAACAATGAGCTAAAGACTTGAGATTATAACATAGCTGAGAACTGGATGACAATGCAATGTAAGAAGGAAAAAATTGTGAAAGAATTTAACTAAAATTTAAAAAAAAAAGTATTTATTAATATTCTAATTTTCGCAACAATTATATTTACATATTATTTTATAAAAACGGGCTGAAAGTGTTGAATAATTTATCCTGTGAAATTACTTGTAACATTTATTTTGTGTAAATATTTTCTTATTTCGATCCTAATAGGCCAAGTATATGACATTATAGGATAGCTTTTAATACACGAATGGTGTGCTTCTGCCAAGGGAAATTAGACAGGTGCCTAGTGCCTCAGTTAGGGAGAACAGGACACACAACATCATACGCACATTTGTATTGTTAGTAATTAGGCTACATAAAAATTTAGTCTAAAAATTAAACAAGCAGACTGAAAATGTTAAAGTTAAAATAGAGTTAGTTCTCTGATGACTTCCCAACTGGAGGCTTGACTGTCAACAGCGCGAAGGCCATGGAAGTGTGTCTATGTCCGGGCCAGAGTCTGTCTTAACATTGAAGTTAAATCCTGTCCACAAGAATGTTAGCAGTTAGTTTTGTTATAATTTCCCGGTTCTATTCAAGTAACACATCAAGTAATTGTTAGCAATAAGCGATAGACAGGCCTGAAGCATCGTGATCCGTCTTCTGTGTCGTCATACCAATTATAAAAATTGACGAAGTTATTTATTTATATTTGTAAAAACTTTTATCCTAAATGCTGTTCGGGATAATGTAAGCACACAGAAAGCCCCGCTGAAGTTATTTATTCAGCCATTTCGTATCTTTTCTAACGTAACGACTAACGACGGGAAATGTCTTAACTTTTCTGGACACGTCACTTGATGTTTGCGCGTCTTAGATAAACTGTACAGTCAGTATAAATCCGTACAGTTTGTTAAAATAATCTTTATTACATATATAAAATACAATAATTTCGGTTTCGGTTTATTTTATTTTAATATTGTTGTATTTAAATAATAAAATACACGGAGCTATATTGTGCAATTCCACTGCCAACCACACAGACAGTAAAGATACTAGAGCTAAATATCGAAGTGTATACAGTAACGGCTAGTGATATTTTTCAAAGGTTAAATATTTAGTGCTCACTTAATCCCGAATGACCTACACCGAAAAAAAGGGCAGAAACCCCAAAATAATATTGTGGTAGCCATAATATTTTAGTGGTATCAACAAAATGTTCTAGTGGTGACAACGAAATTAACTTTGCAGGGTAAATACCCACAAAATATTTTGTAGCTGCCACAAAATAATTTTTTCTGTGTATAGTTAGCATATGTTTACGTCCTTCACACCCACAACAATACTTAACATAACTGGTAAAAAAAATGCGCCTCTGGAGCAGGAAATATTTATATCCGTGAAACGAAACCTGGCTATGCAGCTGTTTTTATAATTAACAAAACTTCACGGAAAAACTAATCAAAATGAAGCAACTATTTCAGTATATTTTCTAGTGTTTCTGTTCAACATAAACGCTTAACGGTTCAGCCAGTGATTTTTGGTGAAAATAATTTTGAATTAACTTGTTTTAGTTCGTTACATGAATATCTGCAGCTCTGTTTTATGGATATTGGCAGCATGTGCTTTGTGCAGATGTGTAGTTTCATGCGACTGTGTCAGTGAGAACAATGTTACTGCGACACCACACGTCTGTGATATGCGTGTACAATCCCCAGACACTAAAAGTTGAAAACATCCAATCAGTGACTGCGAAGCAGAGCTGCAGATGTGCACGTAATTCATCGTAATGAGTTGATGCAAAATTCCTTTCACTAAAAGTCACTGACTCAAGCTTAATGATGATGCTTCTTAAGAGAGCGTGGTAGATAAATAAACGCTGAAAATATCAATCGATTTCTACGCTTTTTTCGAAGTCAATATGGATAAATACTCAATGACAATCCTAGATAATAGTATTTGCCTGCTTTATGAGTAAACTAGCAGTCCCCCGCGGCTTTGCTCGCGAGTATTATTCGTAACCACGGTCGTAGAAGAACAGGTCTGGACACTCGCCTGGAAACTTGACCCCCTTGTTGTTTGGCTGCAGTTCACCAAGTTACCGAGAATATTGTGTTTTATTGGCGCTGATGTTACGGCGGTCGGACAGAACTCCGCCCACTTCCTTTCTGCTAAGATAAACAATTGATCAAAACGTATTTTTTTATCAATTTATGAAATACTTTCTTCGCTCACAAATTTAAGAAAAGGCTCCAGCAATCTTTATTTACTTTATAAATTTAACAATGGAAAAAAGTGGAGGCAGTTTGAGTCCGACCGCCCGGGAAACAGCGCCAAAAAGTACGACATTCTCGGTAACTTGACGAACTACAGCCAAACAACAAGGGGGTCAAGCAAAATACATTGTTAGATAGGCGAGTGTCCAGACCTGTTCTTCTACGACCGTGTTCGTAACTGATAATATTTACTTTAATTGAAAAACCTCTTTGTACACAAGATTGGTACTTCAGTCATCCAGTGTTAGAATGTCCAAGCGGCTAGTTGAACTAATTCTGCAGAAGGATAAGTAGCTATAGCTGTCCATGCGAAAAGCAGTCTTAAGTTTGTCCCTGCCACTAACAGCGACTTCGCCTGGGCCTTATTTATAAAACTGCCAATTTGACGTTCTATGGTAGTTACAGACATCTAAGGTAAGAGGTTAATAGAATGAGAAACATCTGTTTACC
>PNEQ01041546.1:0-31490 GCA_003012365.1 Medauroidea extradentata
TTTTATCATCTAAAGGTCGTATCAACTCTGTAGTTACCATATTTGGCCAGTATAGAAGCAAAAAACTAACAAAATTTGTCATTTATCTCAATTTCGCATTTATAACAGAAAAGTTAGAATTTCACATTTTATAGCAAAAATAATACAATTTCGCATTTTTTCGCATCTATTTCGCAAAAACGAAAAATCACCATCTCTATGCATTATGTTAGTGATAAAGTTATGGTCTGAATGTGACACGGAAGTGACGTTATGTACGCTGTGTGTGTGTGTGCAGTGCGGAGGCCACAACTTCAGGAGACGAGATACCTGCTACAAGTGTTGCACGTCACGCCTCGAGTCACGAGAAGATGCCGAGGAGCAGGATGAAGTGAGCCGCCATCCGACGCACAGTGCGTATCCTGAACACATCCCATGCAGGTATTTCCGACTATTGCCTAGTGCATGTAAAATGCTCCTTTGTTGCAGCCATTCTGTTGCGTAATCTGGACGTTCTGACTACGGAGGAGACGGTGAGGCAAGCCCTGAGGAATAATCCTGCTCTGCCGATGCAACACATCCAGAACATTCGTCTTGGGAGAGATCCTCTCACAAACACTTCCCTTGGCATGTGCTACTTAGAGTGCAGCAGTGTAGCTAATGCTATCAACTTCTACAGAGTTCTCAACGAGTCTCACTTGGAGATAGACGGCAAGAGAGGTGAGCAATGTGTCTTAATTATCTATCACCTTGTTGGCCATTACCATTATTTAGGTTGGCTTTCATGTGCCTATTGTACTATAGTTGCCTCGTGTAGCTGTCTTGGAACTGGCAGGACATTATTCTAATTGCCCGACAGGAAACATTCTTAAAGATTAAACTAGGACTGTGTTCCAGATGTGTACATTGTGTGGTACATGTTACAAGAATCTTCCATTTATTCTTTTGCTTAATACGTTTATTTGTAAAAAGTAAAAAATATATTTGTGAACTGTAGTCATTCTCTCAAATTATATGTCACCCTTTGTAAACTGCATTTTTTAGCCTGTTAAAAACTGTAAACAATGTTTGTTTTCCGGATAGTTATATCTGACAAAATACCAGTATGATTAGTAAAAACAGAAAGCTAGAATCTTGCATTTAGCAATGCATTTTTTGAAAAATTTCAGGCAAATGTATAATTTGTAGTTTATTTTATACATAATCAAAGATATTGTTATAATCATCTGACTCCCAGCAAAATAATACTTCTGGTTTGACCTATACATGCCAAAAAACTGTACATTTCTTTCAATTAAATCTTTCAATAAAAATTGAGAATTTAGAAAAATATTAGGGATGGGTCAATTCGATTCTTTGATACCTCGATACCACCAATTCTTTGAAAATATGGGTACTCAGTATCGAGTACCAACAAAGAGCAAGGTAGGTCAGGTATCGATTAATTCAACCAAATACAGTAAATAGACTTTCTGCTCATCTTTTTCATATATTTTAATACTACAGTGGAACCTTGTTAATACAAATCCTGTTAATATAAAGTTCTCATTATTACAAAGCAATTTTTATTCCCCTTGGAACGGGACAAGAAATGAAATAATTACTAGGCATGTGCGAAGGTCTGGTTTTAAATGCGAAGTGAAGTCTAATCAAATCTTGAATTGTGCGAAGGAATGTCGAAGGAAAATCAAAGTCGAAGAAAATAATTTTTTTCACATCAGACAGCAAAGAAAAAAAATTATCACAAACAATTGTTAGTGAAAAAAATATTTAAATATACCGTAATGACTCACGTATCCTAACAAATTTTTTTTATGATATTTTGGGTTCAAAACAGGAGGTGCATAAGATAAACGACGTTTTTTTAGTGAGGTTATAACCTCCTTAACACGAAATTATATTATGGAATACTTAAACGTCAACGTATCTGAACAAAACCAACTTTAATTTAATGTAACATGAACACCTGCCTATGAAACGTAACATTTTAGGCCTACTCCTTTCAAACCGCTAGAAGAAGCCATATTTACAACCACAAATTTCCACTTTGCACAAGAGGTTAATTTCTCTGTTCCGATTCTTCTTCATTCATTATCGCCGATGATAAAACTAAAATTACCGAAAATTGCAATTCTGATTTAAATGAATCTGCAGTGTTTACGGTTTAAGATTAAAGTCATAATAAATCGCCGCCGTAATATAGAACGGGAAACGTAAACAATAACATTGTTGGCAACACCATAGATGAATAAGCAACATGGAGGCACCGCACTCCGTTAAGACTTTCTCATTTGTGGTCGGGACCACTTTAATGCTGATTTTACCCTAAAGCTTACATTACTGTTGGTATGCAGTTTTCTATGATTCTTAGTCCTGTATTTACGTAATATATATTCGCGGGAAAGCAGAAATTACAGTGGTATTGAGTAAAAATATTTGGAAGTCTGGATAAATTGTATTTTATTGTAGGCCTACTTACTGATTTACTGGCTACAGGTATTGTTTTCATTGCGCCAGCGTAATTTTGTTGGGTTATTGTGACTCCGGCTTAAGTGAAATTGTGCCGCCGAATGTAGTCTAAACAAAATAAATAGTTCACCACTGTGCCATGAATTTGAATTTATAAGTGAAAGTTATACAGAATAACACAATTACAAATAAACGGAAAATTACCTGCTCCACATAAGTAATTTTGTCTGTTTTGATGCGAATTGTGGTTATCTTCGACCGACTTTCAACTCAAAGACTCTGAATCGAGAATCAAAATTTAGGAATCGGTACCGGTGTCGGATTCGATAAAAATATGTACTCGACCCATCCCTAAAAAATATAATGTACATTGTGTTAATTTTAAATGTTTTTAAAATGAAACACTACCCTGGATATATAAATACAACTAATTTGCATTTGGCCATTACAAATATAATTTCTGAGAGACCTAGTTTGCAGTTACATTCACTTGCTTTAAATTCTTGTGAGAAGATCAGTGGTTATTAATAAGAAAATACAGTAGAACCCCGATTTATCGAAATGCCTCGGGACCCGAAAATGTTTACTCTAAATTGATGTTTCGTTAAGTCCAACTTTAAATTTTTTTATCCAAAAAAAAATAGTTAGATTCTTGGGCATTTTTCGTCAGAAATTGAGGTAATTGTCAGAGAGTATGGTAGCCCACAACAGCAACATACCGCAGTGTGGTGCGTCACCGGAAAAACACAAGAACAGTCTCTCTCTCGTTTGGGGTGGTTCGAAGAAGGGCATCAAATTAAAGGAAAATAATAAACCACATAATCCTATAACTGGTATATTCCGCACCACCGTTAAAATACATTATACATCGTCACAGTCAACAATGCGCCCACTCAGTGGGCCGTTATTTGTGCAAATGCACACGAACAAAACAAATTTCACGTGAAACAGTAAATTAGTTGCAGTTCCAAATAAAGATCCTCTCCTTGGAAAAACTATTTCCAAGCTAAAATCAAAGTTGTGACCACGTGGCCGCAGTGCCAGGCCCGCAACCTCGAGTTGCGTCCATTCTCCTTCACTCGTCATACAATAATGGCCACCTCTCCCGGTCCCGCAGTGCTTCCATGGCCACTGGAAGTCAACGTGCATAAAATGGCAGTGTACCTCGTGATTACAAACACCACTAAGATATATGCCTGGACTACAGTTGAACAATATTTTCAGCTAAACATTCCTTAAAATTATGTTTAAACACAAAGGGCATTATCTTAATTATTCAACCATATTACTCATCATTCATAAAATAAAAAAATAATAACTATGTTTTGTGCCTTACATCGGCGCCTACTTTAAATTACTTAAATAATTTCTGGACATGATTCTAACATTAGATACAGGTAACAACACTGTAATGCCTGACTTGGCCCACCGATAGACACAATTACTCTAAGCCTAGTTTATGATTGAAAGAAGTCTTTGCTTGTTGATCCTTTGGTATGATCTTAGCACCATGAAGTAGCATAAAAGATCAAGGTCATATACTGATATCACAAGACTGGAACAGGTACAATAGTATACAAACCAGAGTGCTAAAAGACATATATTCACAAAACAGAGCTTAATAAATGCAGGTTGCTTGCTTCTAAAATTAGTTAATAATGTTAATGTAAAACAACAAGGATGATATCACTTCCTCAATGACACTGAATCAGTCGTAGGCCGGGACCAAACTCGCACTACCGGGCGACTTGTCAACCTAAACCACAGATAGTTGGTGGCAAACACTGTACCCCAGGCTTAGCATATCGGAGGTAGTTATGACTTATACACAAACCAGATAATTTTTAAAACCTTCACCATTAAATAAAATACTAATTATTACTATGGCCCAAAGAAATATTAAGTTGTTAAACTCTTCATATAGAAAAAAAAAAGAGACAAATTTGGAATAGGGGAGGATGGCAAAGTACCTCACAGCAGTTACCATCAATAGGTAAGCCGCGGCCGTATAAAAAAAAAAAGACAAAAAAACTTTAAAAACTGCCAGGGGAAAACTCATCGAGCCGAGCCCGCGCCTGATGAGTTAGGCTACCCGCTCGTGCGCATCAACACGTGAGAAGTGATGATAAACACCGCCGAGTCATCTTTCTCTCAGTCTCTCTCCCACGCCACCAAGAAATTTTGGAAATTTCCTTTTTAAAAAAAGGCATGAAAACTGAAGTAAAAGTTTGCGAGATAACGGTAAATTAATACAGTAAATATGCGCAGCGGCTGCCATTGTAACTTACAGTCCGCCGCGCTCGTGAAACAAACTGATTGCTACCTGCCTAAAAATATTTTGTACTCAAGCATTTCTCAGCATCGGCAAAACATATTATTTGCGTTAATAAATTTGTTGTAAAAGTCTGCATAAATAATATAATAACATATTTCATTAATTCATTTTATAGATATATTGGTTTTATCATGGGATGTTAGAAAATATTCACACTGTAAAGCACGCTGCACAGTAGCGCATTCTGACGGAGACGCGAAGCACTATCTATGAATTAGTACCCGTGCTGTCCGCTGCCACGCTGTTTGTTACGCAACACAGCTTCGCTCGCTCGGCCGGCTTTGCTCGGCCGCGTGCATTGAGCTCAAAATCACTTCCGCAGCCGAAGTTTTCAATGAATATTAAAAAACTTTTTTATTTCTTGAAGGATTGTTTTACACTATCTACGGAGAAAAATAATTATACAGCGGCTAGTAAACGTATTTTTAATAGACTTACAGTACACTATATATTTTATTTTATCAAAGTTACTTAGTTATTTCGTACGTTTTTGGTTATTTTTTCATAGTTCCTAAAAATCCTTTCTTTAAATCACTGTTTTCATTATTCCCGAGTTCGTTAAATCGGGACTCTACTGTATGTAATATGTAGTTTTAAAATACAAAATGTTGACAGTACAATAAGTATGGATACGTCTGGTCAACAAGTTTTAAATACTGGAATGTTCCTGGTAGAGAATAGCTCTGACCCAAACAAATTTTGACAGTACAATAAGTATAGATACGTCTGGTCAACAAGTTTTAAATACTGGAATGTTCCTGGTAGAGAATAGCTCTGACCCAAACAAATTTTGACAGTACTATAAGTATGGATACGTCTGGTCAACACGTTTTAAAAACTGGAACGTTCCTGGTAGAGAACCGCACTGACCCAAACAAATTTTGACAGTACTATAAGTATGGATAGGTCTGGTCAACAAGTTTTAAATACTGGAACGTTCCTGGTAGAGAATAGCTCTGACCCAAACAAATTTTGACAGTACAATAAGTATGGATACGTCTGGTCAACAAGTTTTAAATACTGGAATGTTCCTGGTAGAGAATAGCTCTGACCCAAACAAATTTTGACAGTACAATAAGTATGGATACGTCTGGTCAACAAGTTTTAAATACTGGAATGTTCCTGGTAGAGAATAGCTCTGACCCAAACAAATTTTGACAGTACAATAAGTATGGATACGTCTGGTCAACAAGTTTTAAATACTGGAACGTTCCTGGTAGAGAACCGCACTGACCCAAACAAATTTTGACAGTACTATAAGTATGGATACGTCTGGTCAACAAGTTTTAAATACTGGAATGTTCCTGGTAGAGAATAGCTCTGACCCAAACAAATTTTGACAGTACAATAAGTATGGATACGTCTGGTCAACAAGTTTTAAATACTGGAATGTTCCTGGTAGAGAATAGCTCTGACCCAAACAAATTTTGCCGAAAACTTTATCGAAAGTTAACGTATTTTTAGTAGCGCAACAACACTTTGTTCTGTATTTCCACATCCTGCTGAGTAACACCGCCCTTCTGCTTAGCTACAAGAATGTTAAAATAAAGAAAATGACTGCAAACAAGTTCTCATGGTTGTTCTGCCACCTACCACACTTGGCAGACACTCCATCTTGCACAACCATCTCCCTTTGAACCAGAGCACAAAGTAACACATTCAGGGAAGGAAACAAAGAAGTGGCGGTAGGGGCAATCGTCACCCCCCCCCCCCACAAAATAAACATTAATTGCCTTCGTTTACGGGAATTCCCACTTTTAAAAGAGCGCATCCCACACCACGTAACACTCTTGAACACGAGACCGCTCACATAGTGTAAGTGCAGAAACTGTAGAGAAATCTGGCAGGTTCTTGTGGAACTACAGTAAACCCTCAATCTAAAGACACTGCACGGTGCCAGATAATGATGTCGTTAGATATCTGATGTCGTTAGTCCCAAGGTAATTAATTTTGACACCCCCAACATTTAAAAGAAAAATTTTAAGTGTTTTTTCCCCTTATATGTAGTTAATACCGACTTGAAATAAACACTTTTTCTTAAAATTATACTTTAGTATAACGAAACGGTGTCTTCCAAATAAAATGTTGCTCCATAACTCCCTGTGTTCCGTGATGCCTGCGTCCGCGAGGCGTGCTAGGTCTGGTTGTGTAGGATGGGGGAGTGGAGAGTGGCCGGCTGGCTTTGGCTTGTCTCCCTCACCTCGTTGTGCGCGCGTGATTCATCCTGCTTGCCTGGCGCAAACCTCACCAACAACAGAACGACTCATACTGAAACAATTTTAAACATTTCAGTAAAGTTATAGAGTTTTTTTTTTTTTGTCGTTACGCATGGACTGTTACAGCTAGTTGCCATTAGGGGAGAGGGGGGTACATGTGGACAGTTTTGCTAAAGTGAAGTTTCAATAATTAATTTTATTTATATTTAATACTTAATTTTGATTTCGTAGTAGTGGGCGGCTTTGCTAGTGTGTCACCTATGATTCAGCCATATAGATTTCACATATAGGTATAATTTTTTTACAGAGAATGATTTGATAAAATTGTGCATTTTGTCCACATCTACCCCATGATGGGGCACTTGTGGACAAGCAACATATTACAGTGGGGCGGATGTGGACATTTCCTTAACAAGCAGGTAACTGGAAATAAATAGCAAAGTGCTCGGGAAATTACTAAATATAAATGAATTCACAACTGAGCATACATATTATGACATAAATAGTCATAAAATTCAACAATAGAAATACAAATAATCAAAGTTAAATGTTCTTCGCCTTTGGTCTTTAAAACCATAAAGCTACATACGAACCATTAATTATAAACTATTATATTTGTTCTTAACCTACATGCAGCTTTCAAAATCTACAGAAAATGCAAAAGAAACCACTTGCACGCCTTGAGCCACCAATTAAGCCCATACTTGACTTTGGAAAATCATGACAATGTTCATTAGGACATCGCTTATGTAAACATCAGGGAAAACACATTTTCTTTTACTTTTTTGTTTTAAAAAGTTAATCTCAAAAGTTTGATCATCTAGTTTCTTATCAATTTGACCAACATAATATTTAACCATATTTTTAGTCTCAACTTAACTAAAACATAGTCATTCACTTTCATTTTCACTGATACTGTCCAATGCTGTGTTATCTGAGTCAGTCAGGTCATCTTCATTTTGTTTAGCTTTCAATGAAAATATTTCGCTTAGGTATAGACCTACATATTTGTTTATTTTTCTGCATGTTTTGTTAGTAATCCTAGTAGACCTAGACATTTTTTCTTTTTCATGCAATTGGTCTTCAAGCCTGGTCTTCTGTGGTGTGTCCATCAATACTGTAGACTTCCTTTTCCTTTTTAAGTTTTTTGATTTTAGTCTGTCCACTCTTGGAAAAGGTCTTACTAATTCTGGTGACAATGCTTGAAGGGACCTATTTCCACTATTCAGCCGGGAAAGAGTATTGGTCTCGTGGTTTGATTCTGTTGATGCACAATTTTAAGATATACAATTAGTAATTCTGATATTGTCCAGATGCGAGCAACTAGGCCTATTCACTGTGTTTGACTCAATTGAAGTAGGATCAGGAGAAAGAGTGATACAGTTTTAAGAATGAACTATTAACTCACCTGAAGCAAGATCACAAGCCATTTCCAGATTTGAAGTGGAACTAGACCTATTACTTTGCCTATGGATAGTTATTGTTTCCAAATTACGATCAACAGACATATTTTCCATATGTATCTCTGTGACATTAGAAGGCATAAAATCTCTGTCTGTAAAGACTTCTCTATTCAGAGGAAAGATTCCAGACTCTTCAAAACCAGCACATATGTTACTTGTAGTAAATTATTCCACATAGGGTTTAGCACTCAAATTACCTAATTCATAAATAGTTAAAGGCTTTCCTGGATGAGAAGCTATCCAGAAATTGAAAGCTGCTTTGTATCTTGTTTTAAAAGGCCCAAAACAGATATGTCAAGAGTCTGTATTCTGTGGGTACAATGGGGAGGAAATATTAAAAGAGCTATTCCATTCTCTCTACAGAACAAAACTAAATCCAGACTTTTGTGAGAGTCATGGTTGTTAAGCAGAACTAGGATGGGATTTTCTTTAGAAGCTGACGTGGCCTTCTGAATATGATGCATAACCTGCAGAAAACCATCTCTTGTCATCCAACCATTTTGAATTGCCAAGCCCAAGCTACCTGTAGGAGCTCCCATGAGGAATACGTCCTTGAAACGAACTCAGGAAAGATGTACACTGGAGGAAAAGCTTCAACTGCTGCTGAAACTATTCCGATGAAAGTGACTTGCTCACCCCTCTCACCAGACACTGTTTGACCCACTTGCTTGCAGCCAGTTGGTGCAACAACTTTTGGAGGTGGTAAAACAGTGTTGATTCCACTTTCATTACATTTATGATCCTGCTACTACTATAGTTGTGTTTGGCAAGTACCTTGTCTAAATTGTCAAAAAAAGAACAAATATTGTGTCGATTGAAACTAACATTCCTAGCAATGGTTGTCGACTCTGGTTTGCGAAGTGACAAAGCAGGGTGACGTTTCATAAATGATTTTATCCAATCAGTCCCAGCTATTTTGTGTGTTGTCCAGTTGTTTGGCACAGGATGACCTACCGTAAGAGCATAGGAATAGGCAAATTCTCTGATTTGGAGATATGTCAGACCAAACTGCATTTTAGAAGACTCAATGAGATACTCTTCTAACAGGGCTTCTTCTTTCATAAATGCCAGCTTGTATATTTTGAATTGTATGTAGGTCTACTTCTCTTCATTTCTGTTCAAAGAAGTTCCTGGTAAACCAAAACTAGTTTCACCATCTTCACTAGGCACTTTCATTTTTTCCCAGTTTTTTATGTAGCATTGATTTGGTTAGACCATACTTTGCTGCTGCTGCTGCTGCTGCTGCTGATCTAATAGAAGCACCATCTAATATATCCTTAATTGCTTTGGATATATTATCTTCACGAATTTCTGCACGGTTAATCTTCCGTCTATAAGTCCGTACCTTTTTTATTCACTGAAAGACAATAAATAGTACTAAATATGTGTACAGTTTATTTATACAGTAGAACCCAGTTATAATCCCTCATGCATTGTCCACATGTGTCCCTGCACCACATTAGTAAGACAATACATTAATAATAAAATTGCAGTTAGGCTATGATTTTGATTTCAATATTTATGGTCACAGTTAGCTAACATGTCACTTATTTTCATACAAACATTTTTGAAGACCTTAAAATAGTGATGGCCCGATACTGGAAAAATCCGATACCGATGCAGGTTCCGATATGTAAGATTTTACCGATCCGATACCTGAAAACAGATATTTTAAATATCTGTAGGAAACCTTGTTTTCTGTTTGAAAAATTGAACAATTTGAGTCAAAAAAGTAATAAGAATTTTTACTGTTCTTCATTTAGACTATAATAACAGTATAATAAAATACAAGCTTGAAAATGTGTTGATATCAACTTTATATGTGTGTGGTCAGTCATTACACTTTGAAAATGCCATAGTCAACATCCATAGCTTCTACTTCAAAAGATACACAATAATTTGTGTTAAAAAGAAGTTAATTAGGAATTTTTATGTAGTGGTTTAAGTTTAGGAAATAAGACTTAGGTTCTGATGTAAAAGTGTTAGTAACTGAACATATTGTGGTGAGAGGTGTTTTTTTTTTTTGTGCAAATTCCGTTAGATGTGCTAAATAACCTCTCAGAAGCTACGGAAACAGGAGGAACGGCCAGTTTATTTTGAGCAAGCAGTTTCTGGTTGGGAAAATATACAATTTCGTTCCAAAAGAGCAAAAGGTCATCCAACAGTGGAATAGTAGGCTCTGTTAGGTACTGAGTCAATTCATTTGGTGCATCAGTTGTGATTTGAGATGCATCTGACATCTGAATCATTTCTGCTCAAATCTGCTGGAATGCTGACAATTCAGTTTGAGGCTGAGGAGTAAGTACTACTATTAATGGCATATTCCAATTGACTGCTCTGGGGGCGCACCCGGTGCGCCCCGAAAACTGAAAATATACAATAGTCACGTGATTGCCCCCAACGAGTGTGTATTGTTTATGCTCCAACAACTGGAACATGCCACACTTACAGTGCAAAACATTTGTGGTAACAAATAACTTGAAACATGCAATTCTTTAACCATAGGTACTCCAAAACAGCCAAAATTTAATCATACGAAATTTTAGAGGTTACTTTACCATAATTTTTCTTCTTGAGCTATCGGTAAATAAATGTGCAGACAACTCTATCCTACTAACCTTACTATAATTTTAATAACAAACACAGATATTAAAATAAAGACCGTATGTTTGCATCACATAAACTTCTTTGCGTTTTTTAAGTTCCGAACAGTCATATAATTGCGTAAATTCCCCCAAAGAAAACATTTTCTTTTGTTTACAGTCACAGTTTGCCGCCATAATTGCACTCATTTGCCGCACCGTCTGCGGCAAAAACTGCTCCCATCGAGAGCAACTCTCAATTGGAATACGAAAATCTGAATGCTCCCATCGGGAGTTTCGGTAATTGGAACACGCAGCACCCGTCGGGTGCGCACCGGGAGCATTCAGGTGCAGTAATTGGAATACGCCATAAATGTTCACAAACGTAACCAAAACAACTTTTTTCCTGCACCGGCATTTGTAAATAAAGGCCTCCGAAGGGTTGCCAACCTCAGAGAAACATAAAACGTAGTTCACCAAGAGGAATACAGGGTGCGTTCCGTGAGCACAGTATATACTATAGAATACAGCAGCAGCACTGGAGTAGCAGAGCAGTCTCAGCGAAGACTTGACAACGCTATCTACAAGTGTATATTCTGTGACTTTTTTTTGCGTTTAGGAATGGCATTTTGATCTTCACTTTGTTGTTTAACGATAAGTAAATAATTTTCCATGACTGTTTATGTTTTACGGCATCGCTGTGTGTATTTTAAGTGAGAATTATTATACTTCTGTAATATAATTGATTTGCGGTAAAGATTTTTAAGCAGTTCCTGCTAGAAATCTTTGGCTTGTTAACTCTTTCGGTTGTTATGTTTGTTTACATTTTACCGTTTCTCCAAATTTTAATGTCGAGTTTGTGAAATGAACTTTAGTAATGATAAATTGGTTGTAAACAGTTCAAATCAATATTGTTTTCAGTCACATTGCTGCCTTCAGATGGTAGGAGTAAAGGAATAATGTGTGAGTTAGCCGAGATAATGACTGTGACCGATGTACGGATATTATATTGCCGATTGTCGATAACGGTAAATGTACCGATAATGCCGATAGGGGTAATCGGACATCAGGCCATCACTACCTTAAAATGCATACAATAACTACAATTTCTCAAAATAGAACATTCTGAAAAGTTACCTTTTTTGACGAAAACTAATCATTCAGTCGTAAAAACTAGAAAACACACCTCAGTAGGTTGAAATATCATGTAAACATAGAGAACAATGTTGCCAACTGTGAGGAGCAGGAGCAACAATAAATTAAAAAAGGGTGGAAATTTAAACTGTCCACAACTACTCCATGTCCGCATGTGCCCTCCTCTCCTCCTATACAATTTTAAGTGATACGAATAAAAATGCTTATAAAAGAAAAAAAAGTCTTTATTTTTTAAAAAAAATCAATAACGCCTATTAGAAACATTATTTGGAGCCTCTCAGAAGGGCTAAAAACTGACTTTTCAAGGTGTTGTCATTAAAATGACTGAATTACTCTTCGTTATAAGTCTTAGGCCTATAGGAAAAGTCGTAAAACTATAATGCACAACGCACCAGTCTGCACTGTGAATGGAGGCAGAGTGGCTCTCGACACGCGGGTCACAGTCACTCTAATCACTGCCCTGTTGAATGCGCATAATTAAAAATCTTATCAGCCCACATGTAGCATACGTGACTATTGTAGGCTGTTTTTAAGCTGCAGCCATTTGCCTCATGTGCCGAGTGATCAATAACACAGCGGAAGTTGTCAAGGTCATGACGAGCTGAATGTGCGCAGCCTGATGTGAAGCAAGAGAAAAAAGATGAGATAACGCTGGATTGTTTTCTTTTCTTTTTTCTTTTTTTTTTTTTGCCTCGTTTACGGACCAGGATGCCAAGCTCGTCCTTTTTTTTTTTTTTTTTTGCTGTGCTGTAATAAAAAAAAAAGAAGAAATGTGCCGTCTCTTCATCCTCAATCCCCTGGGCTCTCACCAGACACGGAAACAAAGACGATGGATGGGAGAAGGTGGAAGAGAAAGTCAACCATGTGCACTGCTTTGTGGCCATACAGGCTGCTAGTTGTCACGTGACTTATCACAGCCGGCACCGGCAGTTGATGTGCACGGCCGCGCGCACACAAGCACAATCTGGTTTTTCGGCAGGGAGTGGTGGGAGTGAATGGTTATTGGCTGGCGTGGACAGTCAGGAGAGGTGTTATCTATTTTTAGCTGTGCGTTTCTTATTGTACAGCGCTCACCAAGCAAAATACAACATGGACAAGCAATATGTCGAACAATACAATACCGTTGCTATACACACGTCAGGTGGCTGACTGCGTGGCACAAATGAGATGTGTAAGAGTAAGGAGAAAAAAGTGCAGAGAGGAGGGCGCGTGGAAAAATTTGTGATAGGCATGAAGGGTGGAGGGAGCTTGGAGAAGTGAGGAGGCGGTAAGGCAGCGTTAGTCATCACGTCTCACATAACGTCTGTGTTGCGCTGGCAGCCTAACTAACCAGGCACGTGCGCTTAAACTACATTCCAGCAAAAGTTTGTAACATTTTTTTTTACATTTTTTTTTTTGTTTCACAGCTGCATATTACTAATTTATTATAACTGCAGTATGTTATTGTTTTATGTACGCAAATTTATTTTTAAATAACGTTTTACTATGATATATTGCACTTTGCTTAGCTTTGATCAATTTTGAACATATTAATTTTTCCAGGGTTCCTGGAAATTATGTCGTTAGATCGCCGATGTTGTTAGATTCAATGTAATTAGATCGGGAGTCTACTATACATTGAGTTGAATGGTGAAACACCTGTTGTTCTGGTACTAGTTTTATTTCCGCCCAATTGATTTTTTTATAGACAACATTAGTGATTTCTGGAAAGATTTTGCACCCAATGGTAGGTACTGAACTGTTCGTTGAACTGTTTCTGTTCTCTAACTTAGCGCTCGTGGGTGTGTTCCATAACAAAGGTGTTTATCTACGGTATGCCCGATAAATGTTGCACAAAACATCAAGTAAATGATGCACACAGTTATTGTTTTTCATTTAATACTATTCTAAATAGCTTCTAGAGTAATAGCTTTCTGTTAACCGTAACTAATTTGTAGGATTTTCCAACAATGGTAATAAAACCTGTCTGAAAGGAATCTGAATAGAACCCAATTTTTTTTTTTTTTTTTTTTTTTTTCCAGTTTATGCGCATTTGACTTTTATACTGGTCAACAAAATTGGACAAAAATATTTGTACCTATTATTTTACAATGAAATACTGTACGTTGTGTGTGTCAGGTAGTTACATTACCATGTAAGTATAAAACTCACTTTCTGTCAAAGCTGTTTTCTAACATGCGAGAATTCAGTACAGAATTTTCAACAGCTGATTACAATAGCCTGAGCTGCATAACTAATCAGACAACATCTTCATGTCAGACGTGTATTAGAACTAGACAACTGACAGCATGGAAATGGAAGAATTTTACAGAAAAATACAGTAGAGCCCCGATTTAACGAACTCGGGAATAACAAAAACAGCGATTTAACGAAAGGGTTTTTAGGAACCTTCATAAAATAACAAAAATGTATTAAATAATAAATTAATTCTGACAAGATAGAATATTAATTGTAAGTCTAGTCCTTTAAAAATATTAGCACCGACTCCCGTATGTGCTTATTTCTGCGTAGAAAAGCTCAAACCATCCGTCGAGAGAGAGGAAAAAAAAAAAAAAAAACTTTGAAAACTTTGGCCGCGGGAGTGATTTTGAGATACGAACGCGTGGCTGAGCGAGCGACACTGTGTTACAACAAGCGTGCGCCTAGATCCTCATCCTGGCGGCTGGTGAGTGAACGAGCATCTAGGTACCCAGTCTTCACAGCGCGGCAGTAGACAGCATACATACTAATTCACAGATAGTGCTTCGCGCCTCCGTTAGAATGTGCTGCACTGCCGCATGCTCTATTGATTAGTTTACAATCGCATCCCGTGATAAAACAAGTGATTTTATAAAAAAAAAATACGTAATACTATTTATGCAGACTTTTTACAACCAATTTATTACCGTAAAAGTAAATACTTTGTTTCTCTGATGCTAAAAAAAACGCTTGAGTGCAAAGCATTTTTTGCGAGCAGGCCAACACGAGTTTGTTTCACGAGCGCGTCTGCATACAAGCTACAATGGCCGCTGCGCATATTTAATTATTATTTTACCGTTGTCTCGCAAACTTTTAATTCAGATTTCAATATGAAATATTTTTTTTTTTTTTTTTTACTATTTTTCATTGGAGTTTCCGAAATTTTGTTGGTGGAGCGGACCCAATAGAGAAGGCTCGGCGGTGTTAGTCATCACTTTTCACTCACCGCCGAGCTTTCCAGTGGAAGATTTTTTGCCAATTTTTTTTCCTTTCACGGCTGTGGCTTACCTATTGACGGTAATTGTGTTTTGTTATTGTTTTGAGCCAATATGGTTTTTTACAATTACCTTAAATTCCGACAAAACATGCCCGAGGATTTAACTTTTTTATGGAGGGGGGGGGGGGTGAAGTCGGATTTAACGTAACATCGAATTGGAGTAAACATTTTCGGGTCCCGTGGCATTTCATTAAATCGGGGTTCTACTGTATAGGCAACTGTATAACCTTCTACTGTTTATTACATTTTGTGTATCAGAGAATGAAACTGGAATAACATGCACACACTAGTTTTGCATATTAGAGAATGAAACTGAAATATTGTACACACACTAGTTTTGCGTACCAGAGAATGAAACTGGAATAATGTGCACACACTACTTTAGCATATCAGAGAATGAAACTGGAATAACTTGCACACACTACTGTTGCGTACCATTGAATGAAACTGGAATAATGTGCACACATTAGTTTTGCGTACCAGAGAATGAAACTTGAGTAATGTGCACACACTAGTCTTGTGTACCAGAGAATGAAACTGGAATAATGTGCACACCCTAGTTTTGTGTACCAGAGATTGAAACTGGAATAACGTGCACACACTAGTTTTGCATATCAGAGAATGAAACTGGAATAACGTTCACACTAGTTTTGCATATTAGAGAATGAAACTGGAATAACGTGCGCACATTAGTTTTGCAATATTTTATCTCTTTTTCTCTTCGTCACAGCACTGAAGGAATTAAGTTTTGAAAACAAAAGTAAAGTGGCAGCTGTGCGATACCACAACTTGTTTTTCGTTCTTTTTTGTGTTTAGAATTCATGTGAAGCTGGCTCGTAGTCATCAGATGCTAATGTTTGTGTGCAGATAAACGTAATGCCTGCGTGATTCTCTTTCAGACTTTATGTGTTGAAAATTAAAATGCGTGGCTCTTGGACTGTGCCAAATCTGGCTATTTGCTCGTGACATTTGAGATGTCTTTGTTGTCGCGGAGCTTTCTCTGAACAAGGCATGAAAAGGCAGTGTATATAAATATATTTTCTACACAATCCTACAATTTGCATGATGGGAGTTTTCATTCTCACTTCAAGTGTAATAATTCACATGTCTGTGTATTCCGTGTACTGTGTTTAAAGCCTAGATTTATTATGGTCAGTCTGTTTCCATTTCCTTGATGTCTACTTCCATTTTCTTACGCACACACGTCTCACGCTTTGTGATGTCATTGATATTCAGCTTTGCCGTAGGCTTGCCTGCGTAATTGAAACCTAAGACATTTGAACGATAGCCTAACTGGTTATGTTTGCAAATCCTTTCACTATTCGAGTGATTTTGTTTTGCTATTTTGAGTTCTGTTAGTATATACCATATGTCTATGCCGACAAAAAGCTTCTCTGAAACTTTTATTTTGGGTTTTTGTGATTTGTAATTGATAAAACGTAAAATTTTTTAAATGTTAGTTTAGGCTGAATTCGTTATTTAATGCTGGAAACTAGGTTTTTTGGTAAATAATAATTGCAAGTTTAAAAAAAAAGTCTCGGCAATTTATGTGGCATGCACTTGAACACACCAACCGAAACAAAGTGATCAATTAAAATGTATCCAAATATAATAAAACTCTAGGGAAATATTGTAATGTATTATAAAATAGTTGTAACTTTATTTTTAGGTCTAAACTATACTTGCGGTTGACAGTAGACATTCGAAATTTATAGAATAGAAAATTGCACGTTTAAAATCTTGGAAACAATATATTTACTCTGCAGATTTTTCACTGATGAATGGAGTACGTATATAACTAAACAGAGTATTTAATTTCATAGTGTACTAAGTTGTTGAAATATAACAGTGTTTGTTCATTTGATAAAAAGGAATAAAAGGGAATTTTGTTTTTCCATGATTGCATTTGTGCTTTACAAAACTTACTGGTCGATTTTGTAGTGTAAATTTTCTGTAGTTTAAGCGTGTTTGTTTATTTCATGCCAGAGAAGTATCACAAAACTGTATACTTTATCATTTGCGTAAAACTGCTATAATTGAGGGGTTTTTTAATAGTTTTACACAAGGAAATAATATTTATTTTCAGTGACAGAGCTGTATTTCATAAAACTTGAGTACAGTACTTGAGTAAGTAACTTTTCTGTAAGATAAGTTTATGTAGTTTGTAGCAGAAACTTTTTTTTCATGTTCTGTGAAAATGGGACTCACCACGTATAACATAAAATAGATTTAAATTTGGTATTAAAAATTGCTGTGATGAGATTATTTTGTTATGTAGAAGAGTAGCACATCTTTGATAAAAACCGAATACTTGAATTTGTTATGTAACTTTGTTGTATAAATGTTTTAATTCTATGACACGTACCGTATTTACTCGTGTATAATGCGCACTTTTATTCCAAAACAACTGATAAAAATTCAGGAGTGCTCACTATAGACGGAAAACCAAAAAAAAAAAAAAAAGCGGCATCGAGGGGAAAAAAGGGGAGGTGGGGAGAGAAGGCTGAGTTATAAACTGGCAGGTGTCAAGCGTGGGAGGCAGAGAGAGAATGTTTCTCACTGCCCGGTTTCATCATTACTACACACTTCTTTTTTTTTTTTTTTCTCTACACCCTCCACACCTATTTTCTGCTGTAACTGTTGCTGCTAAAACCAATTTTTTTGTTTACCGTGGCAGGAAAGTTCATGGGTGGGCGGAAGCAATATATATATACAAGTTAATTGTGACATCTCCTGATAACCATCTTTCCAAGGAAAGGAATAAAAAAAAGGATGACACTGTTCTTACCCACCCCACCCCAGAAGAGGGAAAGCAAGACATGTGGTGGTTGGGGCCCTACATTCCTCTGCTTGTAGTCAACCCCTTGCTGTATTTCTGAGACTTATCCACACCAATGTCTCATGCTATTTACCTTAAAGGTCTTCTAGACACATACAGTGCTCACATTCAGCAATCTTACTTACAACCCCGCACATCTAGCGCAGTGGGATTCACGTCAATCTTTTCTTGGTGCCAAACATGGGGCCCGAACACGTCAGCTTCTTATGTAGGGTCATCAAGCCGACATCCACGATAGAGACAGTGTGTCCACTTCGTTCCTCCTAAAGTTCGGAGTCATCTTAAACTTAGTGGTGCCCAAATCTTCTTCACCCTAGTCTACCACCATCTGGGACTTGACTAAAACCACTTTCTCAATTGTTCTTACAGCACATGAACCATTGTTTAAAGGCCCTGTTTTGTGTAACTTGCGAAAGACTCTACCAGAAATCTCCTGTCGTAACGCCACCCCATCCAGTTACTATGCCAGTCCGCATCTGCGACCATAGCCATAACAGAATCGTGATTTCATGCAGAGCCCCCTTCGGGCTCTCCTCCAGAAGGATGACACCTCAGCACCAGAGCCATTCCGTTTCTCCCTCTTCAGATGGAACTTCGACAAGGACCATCTCCCAGGGGCCTCCACAGGTCCTCCCCCAGGCATTGCCTCTGCCCTCGTCTCTATGCCGAGACAACCAGTCCAGAGCCCATGCCGGCCTGCATCCGCAGTTATGGCCATGGTGGGCTACCCAGTGACAAAGCCATTCCGGCTCTCCTTCTCCAAGATGGAACTTCTTCAAGGACCATCCTCCCAGAGGCCTCCACAGGTCCGCTACAAGGCAGAACCTCTGCCCCTGTATCCATGCCGAGACCACCAGCCCAGAGCCCGTGCCGACCTGCGCCCGCAGCCATAACCATGTAACATGGTGGGCTACTCAGTGACAGAGTCATTCCGGCTCTCCCTCGCCAAGATGGAACTTCTTCAATAACCGTCTCCTGGTCCATACTCTGATGGGCCACCCCAAAGCCACGCCAGCTCCCTCACCATAGCCTTCGCCTCAGGACCACAGCGCCCTCCTCCAGAAGGGTGTACCTCCAGGTGAACCGGATCGCCACCCATGCCCATGCACGAACGTTATGACAGCCATAGAAGACCGGAAACAGACAAACTGCAGCCAGGGAGACCTCTCCCCAGACCCAGAACCCCCAGCAGGTCCCTGCTTAGCCAAGCAACCAGATGTCCGCAGCCACTTCTCACAGCCAGTTGGAGATTTGGCGGACATCCCCCACAGAAGTGGCTCCAACCAAGCCTCCCCATGGAACCAGCAGCCGGCCCAATGTTGCAAAGGTGAGCATAGGCCACCATAACGACGACGAGGCTACTGAACCCACGACGCCTGTACCTCAGGCACCTCCAGGGTGGACGCCCTAACCTGCAGTCGGAGACAGCACAGATGTATCCAGAGGATAGGCTTCTAGCGAATGCCCAACATTTGGCATACTCGCAGAGGGAACCACACCCGGTACCAGTGTAGATGCCAAGACAATCCATGTAGACCAGTTGCCTCCAAACCTTCCATGTGATCGACGAAGACATCACCAGGGTGAGTGATGCACCAGTGAAACCAAAGAAAAACAGACATTCACTTTATAGAATATTTGATTTATTAAGTGCGGGTTCGTGTCAACATCGAAAATATCATTTTAATACGATTATAATGACATTTGGCGTTCGCAATGTTTACATCCAAGACAGCTTTAAATACAGACACACGGCGTTGGAGTTTCATTACTGTGTTCCTTAAGTTACATACTTCACATAGCTATAAATGAATCTCCAACAACATTAAATAAATAAACTATACATATCACAGCCTAAATAGCTATAAATTAATTTTGTACTTACGTCAAAATTATCTTCGCAACAGTACTGAGTACTGGTCATAGAAACATTCATGTCTCTGTGCGCAGCTATAAACCGTTTCGGT
Source organism: Medauroidea extradentata (assembly GCA_003012365.1). Lineage (NCBI taxonomy): Eukaryota > Metazoa > Arthropoda > Insecta > Phasmatodea > Phasmatidae > Medauroidea > Medauroidea extradentata. Next base: position 20,241 of record PNEQ01041546.1, read on the forward strand.
CGTATTTGTTTGGATTTTAGGACAGTACGAAACAGTTTTGAGACTGAATGAATGCTCGTATTTGTGCATCTAGGCACAAAACACCACTTTTAGTCTAGCATTCTGCCGAATGCTCTCTTTAACAATTGCACTCTCACCGCGCATCTGCTACTGCTGGCCTGTGCGTGTGCTGACCTTCTTCCAAACCTGCTGTTGATTTCTCATTGGCAGCCATGTTGTGACGTAGGGTTTTCGCGGGCATTTTGAATGCACAATTTTTAAATGCTCGTATTTACCTCAAATCAACTTCAAATTTAAAATTTTCACCTCCTATCATTTAGTTTTTTAACGCAGATTACGTTAATGTTCTCAGTAAAATTTGTGAGAAAGGTCCATTACTAAGGGTGCAGCTGCGATGCATTAGGCTTACAGCTTCGTTATAGTTACAGTATGTACGTGTGTATAGTACGCCCTCGTGTATAGTGCGCACCATGATTTTTACAACAAATTTCAAGGAATAAAAATTATGTGCCTTCTTCTAGCATGTAAAGAAAAAACAAGAGAGTAGGAAATGGTGAAGCAGCGTGTGGGAGGCCTCGACTTATTGGACCAAGGTGGGGATGGAAGAAAACTGGGGCTTACAACAAAGAAAAGAGAGAAGAAATATAACATTCACACTGGCTAGAGTGTGCTGACAGAGGGAGGGTGGGTGGCGAGCAGGGTGTTTGGTGTGGGGGTGGTGTGTGGCTTGCCTCCCTTGTTGGTAGTTGTCATACATAAATAGCATTCCAAGGTCGCTTACTGGCAGCCAGCTCACTCCCTCCCCTCTTGCTGTGCTGTGCCAACCGCTTCCGCCTCCCCCCCCCTCCCCCATTATGATACTGTGCCTAGACAACAGAACTCAGGAATGCGGCTTGGGGTGGCGACAAGCTAGGGACTGTGCGGCCCCAACCACCACCCTGCCACTCTGCCCTGCCTTCTCTCTCCGGCGAGAGGAAGGGGGGGAGAGAACAGTGTTACATTTTTTTTCTTCCTTTCTTTCTCCACGGAAAGATATCTGTTCGCCGCAAGACGTCAAAATTAACCTCTCATATTGTTTCTGCCCGCTACCTACTGACTTTCGTTTCTGCCACGTCAAATTACTGAGCAGCATACTTCGTAACCGACAGTTTAAAGCTAGAAATCTTATGGCAATCATCAGACAAGTTTTTAACCCACATATTGTGTAAGCACTAAGCAACACTTTGAACAGAAATGTGGATAAGGACAAACAAAAAATTAGGCTTCTAACAGCATTAGTTATAGCAGGGGTGAGGGTCGAGAGAAAGAAAAGGAAGAGTAGTAATGATGGAGGAACCAGGCGGTGAGAACATCTCTGCCTCTCACCCTTGACACCCTTCAGTTTATAACTACAACTCCGCCTTCTTTTCTCCCCCTTCCCCCCCCCCCCCCCCCCCCCCCCCCCCCCCCCCCCCCCCCCCCCCCCCCCCCCCCGTCGCCACCCTTCTCACCGAGGCCATCCCGCAACCTTTTTTCCACATTTTTTTTTGTATTTTCCGTGTATAGCATGCACCCCTGAATTTTTATCAGTTGTTTCGGAATAAAAATTGTAGCACACCAGTCCACCTAGACCAGTGTACTATCTCGACGATCACCCAGCCAAAAAGTCAGGGATGAAAACTGGAACATTTCTCTTCATCTGTAGTCAAGTACTCCGGAATTTACTGGCAGTACATTTGTAGGTCACGTCGCCTTGTGGACAAAATTTAGAATTGTTTTTTAGGAGTTAGCAAATTTAGAGAAGTTAGTCACGAAATGATATACTCCACTATGGTCCGAGACTTAATTTATTAGATTTTTTTCAATTTACATCGGCATAAAATACACAGTTCGTCTTAACACGTTGGATCCAGTTCACAGAAAACTCCAAGCAAAAATGCAGCGAGACTATATCAGATAATTAAGCAAAACAAAGTCAGATAATTTTGCACACGGTGAAATATACACCCGCGGCGAAGAAGAACGAGTTGCCATCCTGGCTGTCTGCACCTAGCAGCCTACATGCACGGGCGGAAACAAATTTTATAGAGTTAAAGCTTGTCCGAAAGAAAGGTTAAAGAAAAAAGACCGCGGTGCTACCCGTGCATGTTAAGTTATCACTCCCGAACTTCACGTCATAAAGTATTCTTGGGCCGCAGTCCCGCGCACGTCCACTCAGGATCGCGTCACAACTTATTCTAAAACATGGCGGAGGCAAAACATTCCAGAATGAAGGGCGAAGGAGCTCCACACGCTGTGTTCTCATTGGCTGGTTCTCGGTGGCATGACCTTCGTCATTTGTTCCATTATCTAGAACCCTCTAGGGCTCAATCATAAACTACGCATTAAAACAACAAATGGCGCCAAAACTCCTGCTGAAAAAACTAGAACACAAAAAGAAAACAAAGCTACTGCCTCCTACCACGGCCACCTGGCCATAACGATAAACATTAAATCCTATGTAGAACATACGAGAAACAAAGAACTGCATTTCTACTCTCCCCTTCTGGAACGGAGACAACTGAAATAAAAGTTACAATTCTAAATACTGTATTATATTATAAAATTAATGTTACATAAAATACAAATTCTCCCGTAAAATAAAAACATTTTGTCTTGCAATGCTACAAAGTGTGTATTATACACGAATAACTACGGTATGTTGCCTTGCATTGCCATTTGCTGTACTAGTACAGTGTGCTGGAGCCAGTTACTATTGGCTAACTAATGACAATCATATTAGTGAGGGTGCATTCTAAAATTAATGTTGAATTACTTAAATATCGTTGTTGTATTACTAATTTTTAAGCAACAATTGGCAAATTTTTAATTTTATTTTGTATACCAAACTGTTCATAAGGTTTTCAATTACATTTCTGTAATGTTTATGTTGCCCGTTACTGTATATCAGAAATAAAATCTTGTGGTGCATTCAGATAAATTTCAGTTCCTTGATAAAAAATAAACTTTTTTTTCTAGTGACGGGCCGATACCAAGATTTTTTTTGATTCTGATATCTTAATTGATTCCGTAACTTTGCTGTTCGATACTCAATGCCATTATCGATACCAATACCAAACATATGATGGAGGGTTGCAATGCTGTCTGACGCTATGTCACGTTGTTTTGTTTTCTGCTGACTCGTTTAGTTAATTTTTTGTAACGAACGGTTGGAGTGCTGCAGATTAACCAGATTTTTTGTTGTGTTTCTCATCTAGTTAGGCTTAATGTACATAGTATTGTAGTTTCAAATTGCTGTGTATTTAATACAAGTGTCCGTGGAGTTATTTGTTTGAGTCAGTGGTGATTGTGAAAAACAGTGTAAAAAATTTTTTCGTGAATGCTTTGTGTTGTGCACAGCTGCATGAGATACCATAGCTATACATTTGCAGTGTCATCAGTTACACTTTGCGACGTCAGTTTTCAACAGAATTGAAGGTAGTGTTCAGACATTGTACAATACTTGAAGTACAGAATTTATTTTCATCACAGCATCATTGTTGGAAAATATGGAATAATTATGTTAATTATTCACTATTCTACTATGATATGGTGGCGCTGAGAATCACGCAGTATTTGTTATCTGCTGACTTTGTTTATATTGTGACGGAGTTGCAGAGCTCTCCAAATTTGTCTTTAGTTTGTAAACTGCTTGAAATCAGCTCTCGTTGTACATTAATTAGATTTTTCGTGATTTTTACGTGTGAAAGTAACAGCTGGGATGTGAATACATCACGCATTGCACATCAACCACGGTTTCTTTCCCCCAATGCATACTTGTATGCGCGGTAAAAATACGTGATCTTCAACTTTCATAATTGCAAAGTTTTTATGTAAATGAATAGTCCATTAAAAAACATGGTACATACCTGTAATGTTCAAATGTTCATTCTCGCAACTGAAGCGTGTTATTTTTTTTTTTCAACAGCATTGTAAAATTTTTATTTGACTAGGCTTAGCATTTTTTTGGCACTACTTGTTTTTTATTATGTAACTATTTTTAATAGTTATAAGTTATTTTATGCTCTGGTTTCAGAGTATATGGCAAAGTGACCGTTATCAGTTATCTTTACTACTTCTATTTTTTTTTTTTTTTGGTAATCCATTAATTTACATGTTTTAATGGCCATAAAAAATTGTATTATGAGGCAATATTCTTTTGTACACTCTTATGTTACTGTCAGTCAAGACTTATGCTGATCTTTCTTCATTGATGTAAATCCTAACTTGAAAACTTTAATTTGTGTAAATTAAATTTATTCCAAGATGGCCACTTATTTCGTTGTCTGAATATTACTCTATAGAGTACAATTGTTACACTCGGCAATTCGACCTATCGAATCGTTAAGTGAAGCGAACACGTATTTTTGTTTGTGGACAAGTATATGTTTGAAGATATCTGTGGTGTTCTTCCTTCTTCTCTGAAACAGCAACCATGGTTGACCGTTGAAAATTTCTGGTGCAAAGTTAGCTTGATTTTCTTTGTGTCTGCTTACATCCGCCGTCGGGTTAGTGTTTGTTTTATTCTCCATGTGTGTTTCTGTGTGGCAATTTATTATTTCCGGGTTTCCCTTATACATAATTTGTATTTGTTTTGCTTGTTTAAAGCAGTGCCAGTGGGGGCGTCACCATGCCGATTTTTATGACTTTCTGATTCCGATTAATTCGGGAGATTCCATGTGGAATTCTTCTCCAACGTAATGGCCTTGTAGTGGGATTTGTCCCACCTGCCCTCTACTGTCTGCGATGGCTGAGGCCGCTTAATGTCGGTATTTCCAGTTCTTCTATCTTTTTTTTTAAATGAAGACCACCGACCTTCAAGTAGCATAAACTTAGGAATAAAGAAGAGTTTATATTTCACTGGACAATGTAATTTCAAATATCTATATGTTTTAACAAGAGAAATTCAGAAGTTTTGGATCAATAACCTACAAAAAAATGTTTACTTAACACTTTTAAGACGATAGAGGTCGTATACGACCGCTCAAGCTGTGTAACTGGGGTCCAGATTGGTCGTATACGCCCACGACACACTGCTTGTGTGTTCGGCCGCACTGAGCCCACACGACCGCGCCAGGCCTATATCCAGTCATAAGAAACGCCGCCCTAGTCCCTCGTGACACTGCACAATGTTTGGAGTCTGGATTTTATTTTCTCTGTAATTTTTACGAACTAGCCTATATTTCTATTGTTAATTAGTTTGTCTAAAGTTCATACAACAGTATTAATTTTATTTCCAACTTTATTTTGGTTAGTAAACGTGAACATAAAGAGTTTGATAGCATCCATAATCAAGTATTTATGTACGTGTTTGAATGTTAAAACTTGAACCTTGAAGGCCAGTTCGGTCTTATACGCCCGCTACACACTGCTCATGTTTTCAGCGAGACACAAGCCCACACGCCCGCCCCAAGCCTGGATACAACTACTTGGAATGACAGCTGTGGTCCCTCGCGGAACCTCACTAAATATGTTTTATGATTTTAATTTCGCAAAGTTTTTTTAGCCCAAAGTTGGTTTTATTTATGCAAACATATAAATAAACATTTTTTTCAGTAAAATAATAAATTTTGTTTGGGAAATTAAATGTTTTGTTATACTTTGTTTTACAAACAGCATTACAAAATTTTCCAACATGAAAAATTTTTACTGAATTTTGTTACAACACTGACAGCGATACTGGCATATTATTTCAGTTATCGTAAAATCATGTAAAATTTTTTAAAAAATTATTAAGTATTCTTTGGTAAGAAATAATTTTAGTTACATTTATTGTACAAACTAAGCTACGTATATTTACAGAAAGTGAAGATTTAACTAAATAATACTTACAACACTGACACAACAATATTGATACATTATATAAACAGCACTAAATATGTAAAAAATATTCAATAAACCATTATGTAATAATAAAGTTAAGGGTTAATAAACCATTTTTCCAGTAAAATAGTCTAATTTGGAAACATTTTTGGAACGTACTTTGTACAAATACTTTTTCTAATTTCTTACAGCAAGTGAAATTTTGAGTAACTAACATTTACATTACTGGCAGCGTAACAATACAAGTTAATTATTACAACATACCTTAAAATATTACGTACAAGTTTTTAAAGTACGTAAATAGGTATAAATACTGTCTTCATAACATAATATTATAACAGTACATAGTTGTTACAAAACTAAAGACATTATCACTGTACAACATATTTTCAGTTACGATGGTATGGATGGAAACATTCCAAACAGACATGTGGCTCATGTGCACAATCTCTGCAGAATGTTACCAACTTTTTAACTTTGTTTGTTGGTTGTTTCTCCCTTGGAGCACTTTGCGTAGCATCCTTTGCGGTACTTGTGCACTTTGTCAAACTTACCAGGTTTCTTGTCAAATCTATGCGACTGTTAAGGATCGGCGCCTTGATGTTGGAGGTGTGGTTTCACATACTTCTGTCACAGAGGGCTTCTTCAACAGTTCCTTTGCTATTTCTTTCTTGAAGGCTGTGATGGACAATTTTTTGGCAGCACATAAGTTATATATGATCTGCGTATTCAATAGTGCAGTCCCAAAAAGAAGCTCTACAGCAAGTTTGTGGTACCATTTTACTGTCCTTCGCAAACTCGTGTTGTATTTTGACATCTGATCTGAAATGTCAATAGATGATTTACATTTGTTGTAATTTAAGATCATTTTTGGTTTTGAAATGTCTTTGCCATGTTTTTCCAAAACTTCAATTTCATCTGTATGTTTTGTAGAAATCATGAGTACGTCACGTTTGTCTTTCCACTTCAAAATGTCAATGGCTCGCTCATTTTCTTTGGCAATAACTTCTCCTTTTTTCAGCTATTTAGAAATTTCTCCCTTCGGAATCCCTTTTTCTGTTCTTCCTCAGTGCTCCCAGTAGATGAGTTTTTCTATCCAAAAGACAATTTGCAAGTTGTTGGCTGGAATAATAATTATCTGTAACTACTGTTATACCAGCATCAAGCAGTCCTTCAGATAGTTTCATCACTATTTTTGTAGGCACTGCTCCACTTGGATCCATTTCCTTCCCACAGTATTCGCACGAATTCCATGTATAGCCACGTGCACAACACAATTTGAATAACTTGATCCCATACTTGCTGGCCTTGTTGGGAACATAATGTTTGATTGCCAGTCTCCCTTTGTATTGCACCAAAGATTCGTCAACGCACACTGTCTCTGATGGCATGTAAATCTTTTGAAAATTTGCTATCAGCTTTTCAACTAAAGGGGAAATCTTGTGTAGTCTATCACCTTCCACCTGTTTGTTCCTTGTTATCTGAAAAATGCCATAGCCTTAGCAGCATTTCAAATCTGTTTGTGCTCATCATTGATGGAATCAAGTAATCTTTATATAAACTGTCTTGGCTCCAATAACAGCATATCGTTGGTTTTTGGACAAGTCCTATGAAACAAATGATTCCGAGAAATTTTTTCATTTCTCCCACATTAGTTAGGACCCACTTTGGTGTTGATTTACACTGTACATTACTGAAAGTTTGCTCTGCATATACATTTGTTTGTTCGACCATCATTTGTACAATGTCTTCACTGACGAACATTTCGAATGATTGGTGTGAGGTCTTCCAACTCCTCACATACGCTAGAACTAATACCAAACCGTGCACTGAAATCGAATTGTTTATTTCTTCCTCTAGGATCACTTCACTGATTTTCAGGTGGTGTGATTGCAGGCTGGCTAGTGGAAACGCCATCATCAACAATAGTGGACAGGATATCAGCAGAGGTTGATGGAGCAGGATCACTGCAGGGAGTTTCAGAAACTTTGGTAGTGACACTGACACATGTTTTCTGTTTTTTCGTAAGGGGTTCATCACTTGTTGAAGAACTGGACGATGAATCTTCTCCAGAAACATCGAAGTCAAGATCGTCTGATGCATTGTTGGTTGTAACGATGTCATTTTCTGAGCCTGAAAAAATGTATTCGTTAAAATTTTATTTCCAACTATAAAAAAGAAGTATTAGTATGTAAGGTAATTTGGCAGTAAGGGTAATGCTAACTGACGTTCGCTGTTCACTAATAAGTGCAATAAGCAATATAAACTGCATCTCAGTAAACTATATCTTTGAGTGTCATAATCACTGAAGCTGTAACCTTCAACGTCTAGTGATAATAGAAGTTAGCAGTATGGTAATAAAACTTGTTGCAACAATACCAATGTTGCCAATTTATGCTGTTATTCTTTATTCAATTTACCAGATTCTGAATCAAATTTACATTCTTCTGTTAACTTCAGAATTTGCTGAGTTCTTGATAAATACTTCTCTGCCATGTTTAAATTTATTCACATATTACGTACTGACTAGAACCGAAATGAGCACTGTTTCAGAGACAGCAACACACGTACTATAGAACCAAAATGAAGGCTGATTTATGTACAATACACATTAACGAACTTAATAATAAACGTGATATAGTGGACATGTTTACAGTTTATGTTCAGTTTTGGACAATGGGAAAGATGAAATGTTAATCTGCTTGTTTGTGTGCTAAAGTGTCACTTTCCTATCTATCCTGGCGAAGTGACATCACATAGTAGATAAAAACCCGACACCAGGAATATTGTTCAACACACGACATTCCCGTGGGAAATGAAAACCTGATAAATTTCTCACGGAAACAGTCTACCATTACATATAATTCGAACTTCTCTGTTACATTAGAAAAAATAAGAGGGAGGCCTGTAGTATCAGTGTCTCAGATTCCGTTCATCCGAACTGAATCTGAGATGTGCAATGAAAAATGAAGAAAAATAAGATCGGCCGTATACGCCCACTCTGGTCGTGTCAGAAAATTTTTCTATATGAATGCCTAAAGGCCCATAGCGGGCGTATACTACCTATGCAAATTTTGAAAAAATTTAAACACTATAGTAAACAAAAATGATGTACAATAGCAAAAAAATTGCATTTTACCAGTAACAATTAGATTAAGCCGAAAAAATTATTTGGTCCAGAAAAAGAATACGTACATAATTGCTTGGTCGTTAGAAAGTGTTAAAGTTTTAATTACTTAGTCTACTTAATTTTCTTTGACCGGGGATCCCATAAAACAAAAAAAAATACATACATAAAGTAATAATAATTCTTTTTATTAAATAAGGTCTTGTCAAAAAAAATGTGAATTGTTTTGAACAAACATTTATATGGTAATACTCAACACATTTTTTGTTATTTATTGATGTTGTTTTGTTGTTTCTTGCTCGAAGATCTTTCAACCATTAAATAAATGGATGATCCGATCTGTGCTTTTTTTTTTGTCCCTTCATTCTTCTAAAACTGAAGTTAGTATTTATATTTTGTGAACTAGTGATTTACTGTACTGATAACTGATTTCTTTATGTACTCTGCCTTACGCCTTTAACTTTTTTTACCCTCTCAGTCCAAACAAAAACAGATCCACTGGATCTACCCTTTAGGTTTATCTCTCTCTAGAGTGCAGATGGTTGTTGGGGGAATGCCTGTGGTATCTCCCAGTTGGTAGCACATCTGGGGATTTAGGGGACCGGAGGGTACGGATCAAAAGTATTGGTGTTTTGGTATCGAGTATTGGAATTAGCCCATCCCTATTTTTTTTAATTCCCTTCTCCAAATCCTTAGAGTTAGGATTAAAAACGTATCTGACAGAGTAGGGTTGAGAAACAATAATGTAACTAAGTTTAGACATTTATTGAATACTATTTTTTCTTGAGTTAAGACATATGCAATGTCCACAAGTGTTCCCACACAATTTTTTGTTTCTGCACTAATAGATACGTAGCCTTGTCTGCTGATGTTATAACAAATAATTCTTTAATTAATATAACTCAGTTGTCCTTTTCTAGAGCAGATTCTTTAATACTCTTTATAAATCCAGTTACGCAACTCATGGAACAAGGTTTAATTTTTATGGCAAAATTCACAATACGCAGGTGTTTTATTGTCTGCATTTTCTTAATGTTTAAGCCATGCACTCCTGGGATCCAGTTCATTTCTTCACTTGTTAAAAGTTCTACCGTATTTGCCGGCATATAAGACGACAATTTTTGCATATTTTTGGCCCTCAAAAATTGCTACTCGTCTTATATGAGGGTGCAAAAATTTTTGGTAGCCAAAAATCGTTTGGAAGCTAAGCTGTAAGCTGTGGAGTTGTATGATGTTTCAAGGAATTGCATTTTTTGTCACAAATGAAAACAAGTGCCTCGTTTATCTTAATAAAATTAACGATACGAAATTTTGATGAGTGTCATTCATAATAAAGGACACTTCCTCCTCGCAACAAAGCGGCGATCGATGAGAGCGCGTGCCGAGATACTTTGTCTCGCCAGCCTACAACTCTCGGGCGGAGAAAATGAGGATCTAGGTCCGCATGCTTTCATGCTTTGTCTCGCAAGCACAAGACTCTCGGGCGGAAAAAACCAGGATCTAGGTACAGTACCACACATTCATGTGTCTACCGTCTAGTGCTAGGCTGGCAGACAACAGCAGCGCAGAGGAATGCGATGACCTTACAAGCAGCTGTTGTTGCCCAGCGTTGCCATGCAGTGCGCGGCGTGCCTTAGGCCGGCATTGCCAAGTCTCGCACACCTGCCGGCAAATGGAGATATCGCCGGCCGCCGCCGTGCGTTTCCTTGGCTGGCTCTTGGGCGCACGGAGAGCAGTAGTAGCCAATGTTATTCGTTTATGTGTCTACTATGATGTTTATATGCTGGTAATAAATGCATTGAAAATATTTAAACTAAATTTTTAATGTTTCTGGCAAAGGAAAAAAAATTTTTCTGTCGGGAATTTCAAAATTAGTAATTTACTTTTTTTCAAGATTTTGTACCTTCAAAACTATGACTCGTCTTATATGCGGGGTCGTCCTATATGCCGACAAATACAGTATGTATGTCACATTGTAACTGCGCACCACAGAAATAGAACGTAGTGTGACGCGTCCCTGCGTCTGCTGTGTGTTGTTATTTGGACTATTGCTGTTGTCTACTGCAGTTGGTGTTGAAGTTAAGTTAAGTTTGCGCGTGCTCCGGATAGCTCAGTTTGATTTAATTTCAAGGTTAACCAATCATCGTGACTTCATCAATAACAACTCACTCAGTCAACGGTTGATTTATTTTTTGTTTAACTTTGACAGATGTTTACAAAAGGCAGTTTCTTACAAAAGGCGGTTATTTACTAAGCACAAATAAACCCGTCAGCTGTCCGGC
>PNEQ01041547.1:0-31499 GCA_003012365.1 Medauroidea extradentata
GTCGCTGTTAGTGGCAGGGACAAACTTAAGACTGCTTTTTGCATGGACAGCTATAGCTACTTATCCTTCTGCAGAATTAGTTCAACTAGCCGCTTGGACATTCTAACACTTGATGACTGAAGTACCAATCTTGTGTACAAAGAGGTTTTTCAATTAAAGTAAATATTATCAGTTACGAATAATACTCGCGAGCAAAGCCTCGGGGGACTGCTAGTGAAACATAAAATACATGTCCAAAAGCGGGCGTTCTGAAACTGTACGTTAAGGTTCCTATCTACCTGCGCTTGAAACGCATTGCAGCGAGTTACAAGTAATCATACTTGGAAGAAACATCTCAACGCGCATTATGTTTGTACATCTATGAAAAGAAAACTCATTTCAAACAATGTTTCTATCAATTTAAAAATTAGGATAACTTATTGTAAAAACGATTATCAAGACTCTTAAAATGCGCCGTATCAAGGAAAATTCCAACCGGATACGAAAAACACAATAACATAAATAAGCACTAGAATTTGAACTATAAGTATCGCAAATAAAATAATACGGTCGCCGCTTATAGTCCCATAGGAAAATTAATAATAGTAAAGCTATGTGCGCCAGTTGCTAGATTTGCGTGTAGAGGCGATAATGTATTACATAAGCCGACCGACATCACTCTTAACGCTCCATCGGTCTTGTGCCTCACATACACCAGCGCAGCCTACCTAGATAAGTAGATAATAACCTTAAAATTCGTCACAAACGCCTTATAAACGTATTTTTTAAAATTCTTGAATGCATCAAATCTCTTTGAACCTATCTGTGTTTAAAAAAAGTGAAATAACAAAGGTGTCGTTCTGTAACTCAATATCTTCCTTCACGAAAATAGTGAACTCGCTTCTTTAACATGTGCTTGTAAGAAAACTACACCAGAAAAACTGAAAGTAATGTGTACGAGTAGGACAGTGTTTGGTGCACTTATAAAGTTACGAACTTTTCTGCGTACAACGCTCATAAAAGGGCAGTATATATTCGGCAGGCTTTTAAAACAAACTTTTTATCAAGGGCAATTTTAATATAATTGTTTTGGGATAACATGAGCAGTTTTTAAACACTAGTTACTTGTTTTATTTTTACATACTTAATTGTTTCCTGCCACGTTTTAACGCAAACGAACCACCCTGAGTAACAATCAAAGTGTATAGATTACACAGAACTACCAAGTTAATAGGCTACCTAAGGTTGCAGAAATATAAATGTTTAGTTTACTCTCCACGACGCAGTTTTCTAAAGCGCTCGCATAACAGCAATAACGTCGCAAGGACCACACACCGCCCATCCATTCAAGATAAAGTTCAGGGGTATTTAACACAGACAGAAGCTTATTAGGCGCAGCGCATTCATCAAACCATCCCATTTTAATTTCAAGTGCAAGCACGAAACTGACGTCACACAATATAAAGTAAAACGATAGTTGGAAAACGATTGAGAATCAGTTTTTTTTTAGAGGAAAATACTGCAATCTGAATTAGTATATATTTTCCATAAACGCGAATCACGTAAATACTTCACAAATACGCCCAATTATTTAAATAATTTCCATTCATTATAATAGTTTTCAGGACGAAAGTTTATCTATTGGCAAAACTTTTAAGTTCGTTTACGAATACTTATCCAACACTATTTACAAGATTTTTCGAGTACATGTAAGACACACCCGTTCTATTTTTACGAAATCCAGTACTGCAGAACAAAACCATACTCAGTAAGTTAGTAAAATTTTCTCATAAAACATACATAATCAGTTGTTTTTTTCCCGAATGGCCATCTTGACTCTGACTTTGGTTTTCAGTTTATCGGAAACGTAAGTCAAGGCTGCTTGACTTACGCTTTGGCGATGTCATTGTGTACAACTCCATATGACGACATGCATTAAAAGCTACCGTAAAGTCAAATGCTAAAGTTTTTAATAGTGTAACCGCCTTTATACGGGTGACCTTGAAGCACGCATAAAATGCAGCATCACCACAACGAGACAAGCGCTAAACTAGTATGCACGATTCCTGCCGATCTGTATTTTACTGTGATATTTTAAGCAGTGACCTTGTAATTTTATCAGTGGAAAGTGTGCGGCAAAGTTCAGTGCACGTTGCGCATATGTACTGTTATCCCAAGCAACCAATCTATACAATACTGTAACCAGTGCTGTAGTGCCAATATTGGTACAGGATATACTCACGAGCAAGGTAATATTGGTACAGGGTATGGTACCAGGTCGCCAACAGAAGGAGAGCAGAAGGTATACTGTACTGGGCTGAATCAACGAGAGGGTATACCCCCGACTACAGCACTGACTGTAACTGCAACAAGACTTGTAATGCCACACCGTAATTATCTCCGCTTGCATTGCGCCGCTGAGGGACGGCAAGCCAGTTCGTCAGTGGTCGGGGTAGGTGGCGAGGTCGAGGTCAATGTCAAGGACAGCGGAACGTGCCGGGCTACGACACCAGAGTAACCGCAACAGACCGGACCATATTCAAGTGGGTAATGTGCCAAAGGGCGCGGCGTGTTTTTTATTTGGTAATTGAGAGCCGTATATACGCTAGATTGGAGCATCCTCCACTCTGCGGTAGCATCCGCCACCACAGACATACTTCTCAACCTCCGTCCCGCGAAAATACTTACCTATCTTCGATAATGATTATTCTTCTAGTGTATCGGTCTGAATTCTAGTCTAGTAAGTGAAGTGAAGGGAATTTCGGTCAGCACTTCAAAGACCTGGCGCATTAGCTGCGTGCGAGGTACGAAAAGTATTTTTTTTTCATGTGTAACTATTAAAAACGCGTTACCAATATGTTTATATACGAACAGAAGACACACTTCAAACTACGTCTCGATCTCTTGAAAATATAGTCCGCTTATTAAAAAAAACATGATTGCCAGCCTCTCAAAAGTGGGCCAAAATGATTTATTGACATTGGTTTAGCTTGAAAAACAAAATAATACGAAACCTGCGTTGGACATTAACACACATACTTTCCACAGGGTCATCGCTTAAAGTAACATTGAAAAACACTTTCTCCGAAAACAATGCACGTTAGTTTAGTACCTACTCTGCGCTTATACGCGAAGCGGTGTGTAACTCAAGTATTGGGAGTTGACTTATCGCCTTCCCCGTTTCCGGGCCTCAAACGAAAAGAGCTTAACTTCCTCAACATTAGGCCTTTGGCGCTTGTGAGGGATGACATAATGTTGGTATGAAGCACGCCGGAATGAAGGGTGCGCTATAAACAGAAGAAACCCGAGAAAACAAACGAATCGCAACGGCATCGTCCGGCACGATTTCCACACGCCAATATCCGGTGACCACCTTGCCGGGAATCAAACCCGGACAGCCTTGGTGGGAGGCGATTGTTCTAGCCACTGCGGCTCCATCTAGCCTAGTACATGACATTCATTGGTTGAAGTGTTTTGTGTGCATTGCCTTAAATAGTTTGATGTGTCATATATTATTTGCTATGTTTTATTTCCACATTTATTTAGTTTAAATTATAATTTTTGTCGTAGTATTGTTAATTCTTAATTTGTATCAATTGCAGTATTATTTAGTGGTAGTTGAAGGTTCAGTGTTAAGAGAACAAGGAATTGCCTTAACTGCACAAATAAAAGCTTTATTATTATTGTTATTACTACCATTTCTTCTCGTATTCTTCTGTTTTGCTCAATAAATAGCGCGCTCGATCTATGTTAGTTGGCCCGATGCCTACTATCTTCCCAAAACCTCTTCACAAACACACTGTGTTGTTTCTTGCGTTCTTCCCGCCATTTCTTGCTACTTTTAATTTTAGGTTTCTCTGTCAATTTATGTTTAGAAATTTGTGTTCCAAAAGCTGTACGTATACATACATAGAGCATATATATATATATATATATATATATATATATATATATATATATATATATATATATATATATATATATATATATATATATATATATATATATATATATATATATATATACACATACATCTTCTGTAACGTTTCTTGGTATACCTTAGTTTCTTCAAGGGAGTTGATCATTGTAATTCTTGAGTCGACTATAGTTAAATACTGTAGTTTTCAGCTAGCCTATTGCTGTCCGTTCTGTAGACATCATCATAGAATTAGAGGCGCTTCTTGTGCTGTTTTTATTATTATTATTATTATTTATAAATTTAATAACTTTTAATGTAAACACGGGGTCGCAAACTAATCGTTCCATCGCAATCAGGCAAGACTGTTGATTGTAGGTAACCGCAGTAAACTAATTACTGCAAACGTTCACTTCAAAGTTATTTCCGGGAGTTATTGCAAGTTACACAACACAATGCGCGCACCACCTTGTGTACGGCGGGTCGCCTACCAACACACTCACTTTTGTACGTAAAATTCGTTCCAGTCCACGTGCACTACCAACCCAACAGCATTGTGACACAGGCTTATACCGCGAACACTGTAATAAAACTTCCAAAATTGTACTGGTAAGTTTTAATCCGTACAAAGAATAAGACACTTAGCATTCTTAATTGTAAATAAAAATCGCAACATATAAATCAAATCAGGTACAAAACGAATTCCCAAGTTCCACGACATTAAAGCTCAACATTAAAAAAATCTTTCCGCTACCTCTGGAGTGCTCTGCCGGAGGATTCGACATACAGTAACGAAGTCATTTTCAGAAAGACAATTTAAAACTCTTTCTACTGACGCAACGAAAAGAAACTAAATAATGACGACTCGTGAGGTACGTTTCTGGACAATATGCCTTAAGGTTACTAACATAGTTTTCAATGTTAATTTTGAACTTTCGGGTTAGTGAGTTGCGTTTGTTAGTGATAAATGTAACGTAAATACAAATAACTACCAACTTATGTAACTTAACAGTTATACCATTAACGGAAATTGTAATTACATATTATAATATATTACAGTACGTAATTTTTGTTGTGCTTATACACGATCTGTAGTAAACCGCCATTAGACGAACATTTCGTAAATAAATAAACAAATAAATAGTAAACGTTGAGAATAGTTTTTATTCCAGTCTGGTAACATCAGTACGCATGCGAATGTGTCTTAAATAAATAAATAAATAAATAAATATATATATATATATATATATATATATATATATAACATTGATGTAGGGCCTATGGGAAACAATTCCATTACACGTAGCTTAATTTATCAACATACACATATATCGGTGTGGAATATTTACAATTTTATACAGTAAAACCCGAACAGAACATCTTTAACTTTCGCATTCAAATATGTTGTGTTTGGGTAATAATTGGAAAAATGACAAAATTGAGTTGAAAACTGACGCGTGATATTCATTGTACTTAAAAAAAAATCTTAAAATGATGACAATTTACTTTATTTGTGGTCCCGCGAGGGGGAAGAGAAGCGCACACAGGTCTGGCCATGCTGTCAGTTGCTTCCCAAATTATCAGCTACCATTGTCACTCAGTGTTGTCAAATGGCGGTAAATTTCCCGTTTATCAGGAATTTTCGGTAGTCGGTGGTCGAGGGGTCAGACCTCTCGCCTCCCACCAAGGTGATCCGGGTTCGATTCCCGCCGGGATCGGTCCCAGGATTTTCGCATGTGGGAATCATACCGTTGATCCGCTGATTTTCTTGAGGATCTTCTGTTTCCATTGCCCTTTCATTTCGATGCCACTCCATACTCAACTCATGTCACATTTCACCAGTGCTGAAGACCAAAATCTGTCACTCGCTCACTCTTCCCCCTCGCGGCGCTCACCACGCTACTCCGCGCTCAGGCATGCATAGACATCTGCCGGGTATAGTACTAGCGGAGAAGTATATTGTTGCGTGTTGGCCGGGCAGCAGGCACATTACATCATGCTGGGGGGTCAGCCCTAAGAGTCAACCAGTGATGCCATAGGTTTTCGCAGCTTTGTCGCAACTCCCGAGAGACGTCACTGGGATTCCCCGATGACGCCAGTGCGAATACGTGACTACTGACAAGCACGAGGAGGTAATGTCGATTTTTAGACCTCAGGTCATCACATTTCATCAGCCATTGACGTCACTGTAGAGGCCGTATAAAAGTCTCGGTACTGTGCAACATGAGTCAGTCAGGAAGTATTAGTCTGGAAGTGATAGTCTTGTGAATCGTGAAGATGAAGAGAGACCAACAGTGGTGTGAGGCAGCGCCCTTAGGAGCAGCGTTGCCACTGGGGTGGCGATGGACGTCGTCAGAAGTGACGGGCCGAGAGGAGACACTGGTGGCGGCGCAGAGATGAGGACCCAGCGCCTTGAGGGCGGTATCACGACGGCATCGAGGCTGAAGTAACATCGGCGGAACTGACAAAGTGTGGCATCACGAGGATGGCAACACGGTGGCAATGGTCGGTGTCGAGGCTGAGTAGCATCAGTGCCCTGCAGAAGAGACAGACAACATTCAGGTGTTGTGTCGGCGTGACTTAGCTGATGAGGTGTGGCATCTCGAAGATGGCAACATGGCAGCGGTGGTTGGAGTCGAGGCTGTGTGACGCCAGTGGGCTGCAGGAAGGACGAACAACACTTGTGGTGTTGTGTTGGAGTGCTACAGAGGCAGTGAGCTGTGGAGAACAACACTGACGGTGCTGTGTCGAGGAGGGCAGTAACTGGCTACTTGAGGAGACTGTCTACCTGGTGATTCAAGAGGAGTGCTTCGAGAGTTCGCTATTGGTCCTGCTCGGAGGAGGTGATAAGCTTGTGCAGAGAGGCTGGTGAGGACATATTGGTGATGTTAGGAAGACATCTTGGTGACGTCGGAGTCTACTGCGAGGCTACAGGCACATACCTTCGGAGAAGTACTGAGTGAGACAAGAGGACTTACGCTGCGGGTCGACAGGTGAAGGAGGTGCGTGATGGGAGTCGAACCGAAGACCTCAAGAGTGAAGACAGTGGTGTACTGTGGGTGCGGCACTGTACATGATGAGCCCTCCTCCCTTAGGACTATTAAGGGTGTACACTGTCACTGTTTGAGAGACTGTTGATTGGATGTATGACTGAATTTTATTGTAATTTGTAGTGTTTAATTGATTAATGGTGAATATTCTTGTGCTTTAATTATCAAAGTTAGTTAACGTGTCTGTGGCACAGTACTGATTGTGTGCATAACTAATTGTGTTGTGAGAGTTATAGTTGATTTACTGTTTTGTGTATTTCGTAACTTTGTGAGCTATAAATCCAGTACTTAATTTAACTCTTTTATTTCTAACTATAAGACCTCTACCCCAAAAGAACTCATGGGAATTGCCCACATATAAAGTTTTTGTCTCAAACTTGTAACAATATGAATTGCGCTATTTATACACACATCACGCAACCTCTTGCTCATCTGCGTGGGCGTGTTTCCACTGCACCGCAACCAGACGCAACGCACGTGTAATTTTGCGCACCCATAAAAAGCTATATTTAGTCGGCCACAAGGCTAGTGTAATGCTTGAGTGCACCCAGGATTTTGGCTTGGGCAGGGCACAAGACCTAATAAATAACAAATATTGCTAACTACAAGCAGGTGGATCTCGACATTGTAGTTGTTATACATTACAGTATACTGGTTCAGAAACTTATGAACACAATAACTTGCAATAACCGCTCAACACACATGCACTCGGGGCCGTTGTGGCAGAATGGTCAGACCATTTGCCTCCCACAAAGACGATCCGGGATAGATTCCTGGCGGGGTCGATCCTCGGATTTTCGCATTAGGGAATCGTGTCGTACGATGTTGGTTGGCAGGTTTTCTCGGGGATCTCCCGTTTCCCCGCCCCTTCATTTCGGCGCTGTTCCATTCCCACATCATGTCACCCCTCACCAGAGCTGAAGGCCTCAATGTTGAGCGCTAACAAAAATCTCACACCCCTCTTTGGACGCACCATTGTATAACGGAGAGCAACAGCTGTGTGACTTATGCTACCCTCGCACCCACACATGACGGGCGAGTGTGTGACGTCACGGGGGACAATTGAAAGCCAGGTGTCCGCGCGAAAACTATGGCTTGACGCCAGCTGGACTGCTTAGCGTCTCTTCTAATGTAGCCGAGTTACGGCTTCCCTTTGTCCTTCGCGTCGTGCTTAACAGTACATGCAAGTTTACCACCAAACGTTTACAAATCATAGAGTAAATTAAGTAATATGAAGAACAGTCACGCAATGTTAATTTTCAGTCCACTTATTTTATTCATAGTCTAGATTTTCAAGCGGAATCCAGTACCATCAACTTACTAACATCAAAATTACATTAGGTTTTCAAGCGTGGCCACATTGATTTGATCGTACAAATACCTTGCAGTTTCTCGCTAAAACACCGTAGGTAGTTCCTACGAGTCATTTTAAAAAATCAATATTTCCTTAAAATTTCAATTTTCGCATACCACATGTGGAACACATTTCAAACTTCAAACACGAGTTAAAAAGCTAGACGATGTGACCGGAAATGATAATGAGTGACAACGTGACAAACACAATTACATTTGACCGACTTTCCAAATGGAAACTTCGCAGCGTATTATTTTTAATTACATAATCAACCGTAATACTTTTGTATTATGTTTGTATAATCCGGCCCGTCATAATTTAAGCGTTTTGTTTATCCATATATCGCGACAGGCCCTGTTACAAATAAAATCACATTGGACAATACACCTACAAACACGTAACATTTCATACTTGTTCGTCACCTTTCTTGTTACCAACAAACCAGTTTTCGATTGTAAAAATACTTCAATAGTTTTTAGGGTATTTAAAAACGTCGTAACGACTCTGTAGGAACGATGGCCACGTCGAGATGAACAAAACAAAGTAAGTAAGTGGTGGCATATGTGTAGGTTTGACAGGTAGCAAACACATATCCTGCTCTGCAGCAATTAAAAATAAAGAAACCCTGGGAATGCCGGAGACTCTCAATTTTTAAACAGCATCGTTGCATGAGAAAACTCTCTTACATCTCGTAATTGTGGAAAATGAGACGTAGACTATATTTTATTCTAACTGGGCTTTATACAAGGGCAGGGACAGAGAGGAATCGGCCATGGCATCTCTGCATTCACCCTGAGTGATTTCGTGAAACCACGGACAAGGTCAATGAGTGGTGGTGAGGCCAGAGGGGAATCAGGGAAAAAAAAGGAGGGGGAGTCTAGGGACCGGGACCAATAATAGGGACGAGGCGCTGTCGGATGTATTTTAATAAAGTAAGTTTATCCACTATAACAATTTTATATACAATTAATCTTGCAGTCAGCTGGTTTTTTTTTGGGAATATATAATGTGTAACTTTAATAAACAAATAAATAAAAAATGGATTTGGGGTGGTTAGGGCAGGGGCCAGGCAATCCTACACACGGACCTGACCACGGAAAACAGAAAGTCGAAGCCGGGGATCAAACCCAGGTCCTCCCTAATGGGATTCTAACGTATTACCGTTGCGCCACCTCGCTCGGTGCGATACATTTACAGCGCTGAAATGAGCTAGTTGTGCTGTGTAACAGAACAAAACCTCCAATACGTATAAAAACATTGCACCCCAGTTAACATTAGTATAATCCGACACACATGCGCCTGCCGATCATACGCACAGGTTAATAAGTTCATGAGATTAGATTAGATTAAGATTCACGCGTGCGGATATGAAATTAATATACTGCGATGACATCGTTCATTAGTGTTTGCCATGGCTTCGACGCCGCCATCTAGTTACACTGACTTCAAGCTCTGAAACGGGCTGAAATATTTCGCAGTCCGTAGTCTCTCACGTCTCACGTTATACCACCAGTCACGTGGCAGCCTCGACTGTAAATTAGACGAAGTTAAGACCATTCTAGGCAGTTATTTCACTTTGGAGCAAAAAATTCACTACTTTTTAAAACGGAATATTTTGGAATAATTCAAGACTGAGAACAGACATTCGACGCAAGATTGCCATATAAATCATCGCCCATTCGAAAACAAATAATTTTTGCTAGATTTTGCCATATTTTGTAACGAAACTGGTAATACTTTGGGTGCAAAAAATCGAAACGGCATGAGGTAAATTTATGACAAAACAATGTAGCCTCTGGATTCTTCGAAATAAAAGTTATGTTGTTCTCAAAATTTTTTTTTAAAATCACCGTCAAACTACCGGGCGTGACATTAAGCACAAGAGAACCAACGTACAGTTATGTGAAACCGAGATATTCTAAAGTCGAAGTTTACTCTGTGTAACTAACCCTTGCATGAACTGCTCATTCCAGCCACTTACTTTTATTCAAATATTATGCTTTAATAAGTGTTCTTTTTCCTAGGATATACTTCGGACATTTTCTTGATATTATTATCTCGAAATATATAACTTCGTGGGTTGATTCCTTTCGGGCGTCCAATTTATGCGTGTCCGAACAGAATTAGTCAACTGAGACAGATATCCAAAACAGCCTTGCCAATAAACGTGTTTCTGATGAATCATTTACGGATAATTAGCAACGCGGTGAAGAGATCGAATACATTACGACAGCGTTTTGTTCACAAATGGCTGACGATTCTCTGGACAAAGTGAAACGAAATGGGTCTTCCCAACCAATGAGGTTATCTGCAAAATATGCCTCGACAAGTAGCAGATTTAGAAACGTATGTGGGGGGACCCCTTACGTGATTTTATGGATTGTAAAAATAACTAGCCATATCTAAAAAGTGTGGTTGTTTACTGTTAAAGACCATTAAAAATAAATACATACAAGTAGGACACGTTAAATGTAGCCTACTTGGATCATCATAGAACAAAACTCCAGTTTCCTTGAGGCGACTGGACATACTTTGGCTACATAATGTTTTGAACACGATTTGGGGAGGGGAGAGCCCTTCAACTTGATAGCCCCTCCCCCCTTAAATCCGCCACTGGCCTCGACGAACTTATTTCTCGATTTGAGACAGAGTGAGACATAACGAGTGAAGTGAGGAAATTTAGCGAGGAGCGATATACTCTACTTCGTATAATTCTAGTAAAACCCCACAGCTACTAGTGGGAAGAAATTATAAATGCTTTGTAATAGGTGTGACAATACAGGACATTCTTAGTCCTAAAATTTAACATAGACGTCCAATTCACCATTTGTGCTGTAAATTTTGTCTTGCATTGTGTCACGTATCACAAAACATTAATAGTTACGGCCCAAATACGCGTAACGAATTTTAAAACTTATAACAATTAAGTGTGTGTTCTTTTCGTAGATGAACAATTCTGATGAGCGTTAAGAAGTTTTGTCAAAAAAAATAATACTCGCAACTCGCTGCAACACATTTCAAACGCAGGTAGGGAGGCGGCCCCTCAACATAAGGGTTTAGACCTACCTGTTAACCATACGTTTCGTTACAACAACAAAACACAATTTTTGAACGTGTCTCAAAATTTAGCTAGATAAAATACAGATTTGTTTCGCCTTGTAAAAACGTATAGTTGACTGCAGCAAAATTTCTCTATGTATTTACTTGGTCAAAGATAATTAGTGTAATATACTATATACTGGACGCGGAAGGAAAGATACCAGCAGCTCAGGCATACTATTGCAATAATTTGGTAAGATTGCAGTGCATAGTAGTTTTAGTTTAATAATATAACGAAAACTACACTTTTCTTAAAGTATGACACGATATTACCATCTTCTTCGTTTCCTTAGTAGTAGAAGTAGGCCTATTTACTATCGCAATAAACTGGCGAATGCTAACCCACGGTGGACCTAACAAGGAAGAAGTTAGAGGTCGTTCAACTAAGATCACATTATCTAGAATAGTAATTACAAAGTATAGGCCGTAATAATATTGAGCACCACAAATGTTAACTTCAGATTATGGTATAATCTATTCACTTTGGTTGTTAATTAAGAATTTTTGTTTATATTGAGAAGTGCAAGGAAACGATAAATAATCAGACAATATAAAAGTAACTAGGATTCAAAAAGTGATAGCTTTATCCTGAACCTCCTGTAAAATAAAAACTACCGATTTCATTAAACGGCGGCTTGAGCTCCTTATTGGCTTATACATTTACATTGTATCCTTGTTCGGTCAACCAGTTGTCAGGTCTACAAACAACAAAATTATCTTTATTAAAATAGTACAGACGTGTATCTGACTTGTTAAGCGATAATGCCAGTTAAAGCATTCCGTTACTGATAAGGAGCTTGAAATACGTTGCAATGCGACTGAAATACACACCAGAAATTATGTTCTCAAACACACGCATCATACGCACAAATACACACACACACGCACACATAAACACACACATATAACACATACAAAGTAAGAATCGTACGTTTAATACATTCAAGTGTACGAGCTCTTCATTATAAAGCCATTTATTAGGGCTGAAAAAAATTTATTTAGAAAAACCTAAGGCTTTTTATTACAGAGAAAAATAGAAGTCTTTTCTCATTTAAAATAAGATAGGAGCCTTTAAAAAAACTGCCTAAAACAAAAAGCATTTTCCGAGTAAAAAAAAGTCTTCCTAGCTAAAACAATTTTTAGTAAATATGAATTAAACCGAAAATTACTTGATCGTCCCTTGTTTGATAAGTGTCGTTGTTTAGTATTCAAGTGGTTGATGACTACAAATACAGGTTAAGAAAGACATTACTGAACACACATAGTGGACTACTACGCCTATCTATATCAAAATTTTTCAAACTGAAATACGAACGCACCACACTAAACAGTAATCTGACGTCAGAAGTGTCTAGGATATGATTGGCTGATTAACTTCGCACAGACGTGTCGTTATGTCGAGGCTTGGTGATTTCTGGGCACGTACATAGTTCCGAAAACAACAGATTAAAATTGTACGTTTTTCGAAGCCAGTTTGAAGAAGAACAAGAAGAATAGACAACAGGTTTTACCAAGTTTCTGAGCAAATCGTTTTCTCGAGTAACGTATTTCTGAAGAACAATCTCTGACGCCGAAATCTCGTACATTTAATTGCAACTAACCCAAACAGGTGCCACTTAACACACGCACCATTCTGGGTAAATGTTTGCTCATAAAATTTCCAAAACATAACTTACAATTGACGATTGTTGTTTTGTGGTTTTCTACATTGACTTTCAAAATCGCGTAGTTTCATTTTGAGTTTTCAACGTTTATTTATGTACCACACACTCTTACGGGCATGGTAGAAAGTTATTTTTCACACTAGAGAAAAAAAGCTCAAAATTTTTTTAACGGAATGATATCGAAAAAAAAAAAAAATCAAAGACTAAGAGCAGCCATACAATGCACATTTCTGTGTAGGCATTTTGAAAAATACTGCATCGCTCGTACAAAATATATTTTATTTGAGTTTGGCATATCTTCACAGCAAAATTGGTAATACTTTAGGTGCAAAAATTTGGAAAACTATGTATAATGCTACCAAAGAATTTAGGTACAAATTATGTATGATGTACTTACGACAAAACAAAGTCGGGATTCTTCGAAAAGAGAACTATGTTGCCATGTGTGTGTGTTTATAAAATAAATATAAAATAAATAAATATATATATATTACACACAAAAAAGTATAGGCCTATAGACGGTTGACTTTAAAGTGAACACCTCCCAACATTTATAACAACAAAAAAAATGTATTTATTCGGGCTATAGAAATTATATTTTGAAAGTTGTGAAATGTTTACACTAGTTTTTACTTACATGGGAGTTTTCGTATTTAAAATAGTAAAGATGGAGACATAATAGCTGACAGAAAATTGTAAGTAGTTGATCGTGAACAGCATATAACTACCGGGCGTTGTGTTAAACGGACGCCTAGCGTTGAGGCGCGCGGCAGCTGAGGAAGACCGTTGCTCTGGCTGAGGGCGGACAGTAGATAGCACATGTTACCAGCTAGAATGGTTCAGTGACTGTTCCACCGCTGTAGCGACACGTACAACAGCCCGCACGCCACTTTTCTTGCCAAGGATACACGCAACCTGGGAGCATTTAATAAGCTACTACAAACTACCTTTCCAAGATGGCCGCCAGCCCAGGCCGCCGCCGGGAGCGTTGTGCAGATCTTCAGCCGTTACTAGATTATTATATGTCCTACGAGATCAAGTGAGCCCTAAAGATTTAACCTTTGAAAAAAATCACTAGCCGGTACTGCATATACGTCACCATTAACAAGAGTTACTTTACAGTATAATTAGAATTAATTGGCGCCAGAAGAATGTGGCGTTATCACCGGCCTCACATCATCATGCACGTTATCGCTTGCTCCGCGCATCAGACAGTTCAAAATTTCACCGACAGGTGGGATCAGTTAGGTTTTCGCCGTTATCGCCGCTTTGCAAAGTTGCATCATTTGCGTGTGTTCGTTCGTTGCGCCACTGATCAATGGTTGCGCGTATAAATACGTTCAAAAGTATTGGAAATTACTAAGAATAGCATTGCCAAATGATGTGAAGCCATTGTTATTCTGCAAATTATGTTTTACGTTTGCCAGCCTAGAAACAACATACTTTTTATTTCACATGTTGAGAAAATACGTTAGTTATTGTTTCTGTTAAGTGCGTCGTCGTTCGTGGCAGTAGAACACAACGAAACTTGAATTCTTGAATTGCGTGTGTCATGAGTGTTTTTGTGGCGGTTTTGAGTTACAAATTCAAATAAACTATGCACGCATTTACAAGATTCGTAACGACAATAGTGCGTGTTGTATCAATTAGCAGCATATATATTTTTTGAAAGGGTCTACAAGGGTAGTTTGGCAACTACGATAGATTTCTTGAAAAAAGTGGTTTGTCGTTCAGCGAGGCCCGGCTGCATTCTGTGAATTCAGTAATTGCACTATCAATTTTAGGTCAAGTGTTTTAATTTTATATTTGGGGGCGTACCGTTTTAAAATGTTGCGTTATCGTACTAAATACATATTTTACTTGAAGCATAATATTTCTCTGGAACGGGAAGGGTGGCAGCAATGGCCTGGCGACAATGTAGCTGCTCCTGCGAGGTAGACTTCCCCCGTGCGGGACCCTGGGAGCGGAATAGGAACTCTAGTAACTAGGTCAGGCCGCATAAGAGGGGCGGGATGTGTCGTGGCTGGGGGGTGGGGGTCGATTCCTCGGGCTTTCGCGTACGTCAGGACGTGACCCTCACCCAGGGTGACCGCCCACACCCCCTCCCAACATCAGGGCGAGGAGGAGGGGGCTGCACCGGCCATGGAGGGATGCTGCGCGGAAGAAGAGAGGAGAAAAGAGAGGTGCGCGCACGGCCTCCGGGCCCGGCCACGCCCAACATTGCAAACACGTGCGCCCGGCGGCGACGCAGGCCGAGTGCTTTCTACATGTTGGTAGGGACACTCTAGTCGAACGTCTGTCTCTTTTAAGAATTACACTCGATGACAGGCTTGTTAGCATTTCTTTTAACAGCTGTTTACATGGAATAAGCAGTGTTTTACTCTGACACTAGGCAAGAACACACTCTGCCAGTTCTCGAACTATGCAGTGTATCAAAATTCAAATTATTTTGCTGTGGAAATTTGTACACACTATAGTCTTAGGAACCATCAAAACATTACATTCTTACGTGCGACTAACACAACAGTCTGTTCACGGTAATGTGAAAGCACTGTGAGGTCCGGTGGACATTAATTAAAAAAGTAATAAATACTTACATCCTAATTTCTACCTCAGATTAAGCTAATGAGAGTTATACTGGATAATGGAAATAGCGGGCAGTTAGGCTGTTATTTTCCCATTAATTGCGCGAATAGACTTGATTAAGAACAAGATAATTGCGTAGCATGTTGGCAGAGGCAGAAGAAACACATACAATGACAGTTTGTTGTGATCATTTTATACAGCGTTGATTATTTAATAAAATAAGAATATTTATTTTGTTGCAGTTCAACCAGTATTGCAATGCCGCGCCAGAGATTTATTATAAAAATTTGAGGATTAACCAAGCAAATAACCGCTGCCTGTCTTTGTCAAGGAATCGTGAATTTTTAAGTCCATCATCTCTTGTTTATGCTGTTTTCATGACAATATTTTTTTTTTTAAAATTAAACAAGAACACATATCACAAATATGTTCGGCAGTTTTGTTTAAAAACGTTTTTGACGTGATAGCTAATTTCTTCAAGACAAAAAAATTATATTGTTTGATTAATTATGCAACTAACGAAAATAGTAACTTGCATGGTGAAAAATATTTTGAACAAAACTGCCAAACAGATATTCATCTGCTTTCGTTTAGTCTTAAAAATAATTGTCGTGAAAGCAGTAAGTACAAACAGGAAATCAAGGTCGAACTCTCAGTCGCATTTATTTATTTATCCACGAAGTGTTCAGCCACTGGCCGGTTTACAACAGATCATGTTAAAACAGATAAAACACAAAAATTACATATAGTTGATGTTATATTACTAAACTTAAACCTATAAATTATTGTACAGTTATAACAGTTTAGTTACATAAGGTGAGAGTTATTTATGATTATGTTTCATTTATCTTTAACAAACAAAAAAAATATATATAAATAAAAAATCAGAATTAACATTATCTTACAAAAAAACTATACTATTCATCTTAAGGTCCAGAAACCAGTCTCATAAGTTGTAATTATTTAGGTTTATTTTTGTTGCGTCCGCAGAAATCGTTTATTTATTTCTAAAAACGACATCTTTACTAGATTTCAAATCCTCCGGCAGAGCATCCCACTGACTGCAAGAGAGGTAGCTGAAAGATTTTTTAAATGTTGAGCTTTTATGTCGTGAAACTTGCGAGTTCGTTTTGAACCAAGTTTGATATTGTGCTGTGGTTTTTGTTTATTTATCTTTTCGTACAGATAGGATGAAACCTTTCTTTGTGATGATTATCTTTTGTTGACACAAAAAGCGAAATAAGTATCTATGTTCCATATTTAGCCAGTTTGATGTGTTTACGTAGGGAGTTATGTGATCTCGTATTTTCAGATTGTATCAGAAGCGAATACAAGAATTCTGAACCTTTTGGATTCTGTATTGGGTTTTTTGTCAAGGCCAACGAATAGACCGGCACAGTAGTTAAAGCATGACAATACAAGGGAATCACACAACTACAATTTCAAGTTCTGTGGCAGGATATTTTTGAATTTTTTCAAGTGTTTTAGCTTATAATAAGCTGCTCGTATTAACTTAGAAGTGTTCTTAGACCAATCCAGAGCAGATGTGAAAACAATACCTAAATGTCTATACTCATTAGAAGTTGAAACTAGTTCAACCAATTTTATTTGATGGCTCAGTAGTTACTGAGGCATCAAATAAAATTGGTTGAGTGCTGTGGATTTTTTGTAGCATTGGTTTGGATCCAATAATTATATACGAGCATTTAAGGCGATTTAGCTTAAGACTGTTCCCATTACACCACTCTACTATCCGCGAGAGATCTTTGTTAATATCACTTATTGCTACCGATAAGCTTTCAGGCCTGCATGGGAGAAGTAATTGTGTGTCGTCCGCGTATTGGAAACACGTCAAGTTTTGTAGACATGATGGTAACGTGTGTGTATATATGGAGAAGAGCAGAGGCCCTAGTACGGAACCTTGTGGTACTCCAGCTGTAACTAATTCCTTAGTCTCTCCTTTAGCTGTTTGTAATGAGACTTGCTGGTAGCGACATTGTAACACGAGCTGTTATGAAGACCTATTTCAGAAAGGGTCTCTAACATAACTGAGTGGCTTATGGTATCAAATGCCTTTGTAAAGTCTAGAAAAATTGATATTGTTACTTTCGACTCATCTATGGCTTTGTAAATATCATCTGTTACTTCCTGGAGTAACGTGTATGTCCTGTGTCCTGCACGAAATCCCGAATGTTTTTTATATCAAATGTTATTTTGTTCTAAGTGGACTTTTAAATGTGAATACACGATTTTCTCTAATATTTAGATAAACCTGGAGAAGTATGCTTATAGGCCGTAGGTTTTTGAACTCAGTCGGGTTAGAAATTTTCGGTATTAGCGGTAATTTTGATTCCTTCCATTGTTTCGGAAAAAACTGAGTATTTTATAGAGACGTTTACAATGTGCGTAATGACTTGAATTATGTAAGGAGAACACAGTTTCAACATGTTTATATTTATTCCATCTACGCCTGTGGCATTTATTTTAATTGAGTTTAATATTTTGTAGACGTCCGATTCTGATACTGTTTTAAACTGAAGTTGACTGTACTGATTATTTACTGTGTGGTTGATCTTATTTCGCGAGGCTGCAAAGTAACACTAGCGGATCGTTAGAGGTACCTGGCATATCGGCGGGGCTGTGCGGACCACATGTAACGAGCAGTATGTCGCAGTTGCGCAGTTACGTCACGTGTTTCTTCGGAGCACAAGGCTGTGAAAGCGGCCCGGATGTAAACTCGTCGCGACAACCCACGCGCTGTCAACGCCCGCTAGCGGATGTGTTGACCCTCGCTGTGTAAGTGCGCACATGCAGGTCTGCAGGACACAGAATTATAGGTTAACTTTCAAGAATTATCTTGCAATGTTTCTGCATCACAAATTAATTAAAGTTTCCATTATTATTTATGCCGAGCAGATTACCAAGAACACATCCAATGCTTTGTCGAAGAGAAATTTTTGATACTGCAATTTGAATATATGTTATGGCTCAAAAACTGGAAATACAATAAAACTGTCTAACACTCCCCGTTGAATGCGTTCACGTGGCGAAGATGCATACATTATATTTGTACAACATGGTGTTCGTTTTATACATGGTTCTTGTGACTACATGTTCCACTTGTGAAGCTTGTTTAACTATCATAGTCTTCCCACAGCGGCATGTCTAAGTCAAGATTTGCAGCTTACAGGAAAACACACGCGTATGTATACAAATAACAGATACCAAACGGACTTACGCGAATGAAACAATTTTCAGTGACGTTAGATACTATGAGCTATATGCTAAAATATTTAAAAACACACATAAAAGTACCTGTGTATTTTATTTAAATAGTCATATATAAATACATTTGTCATCATCAGAAATTTTTCTTTAAATACAAAGAGATTTCATAGTATGATTTTAAATATTTTACTATACGATCCAAAGTATCTAATTTCAATGTAAACTATTTCATTTGTAGTAAGTCAGTTGACCTTGACTTTGACATGCCGCCATGAGAAGGCAAGAGAGGTAAAAAAGTTTCAAAAGTTGACAATGTAGTCGCAAGTAACGTCCATAAAACTAACGCTGTATCGTACAAATATAAAATAATTTATTTTTATACGCGTAAACGCCCTTAAGCGCGCCGCCTACCTGTGAATTAAAGGTCCCGAAATAACGGAACTATAATTGCGACCTTGAAGCAAGCATCAAATGCCGCGTCACCACAACGAGCCAAGCACTGAACTAATGTGCAAAATTCCCGCCGATCAATATTAACTATGCGACCTTAATCTACTGTTTTACGATAATTTTATTATTCTTAAACAAGAGCAGATACCGCAAAACTGTTGCACAGTTTTCTTACGAATTGTTTTTAACTATGAAATCTAGTCTTTTTCACGATAAAATATTACATACATTTGGCTAATTAGTTCATTAATAAGAATTTTCTTAATTGCATAATTACCTAAAACCATCGTGTGTTTTGTCTTGAAGAAATTAGTTGACATAGTACACACTGTTATCAACAATGTAGTGTGCTGCTATTTGTCGGCAGAACTGCAGAAGCAGCCCGGTATTGTTTCATATTTGCTACAGACCACCCAGGCAGTTGGTGCGCATGCGCGGTTGTAAGCGTGGTGCGTGCCGTCTTCCTACTGTTCACGAGTCCTGTCACGACTCCGCGAATCAAGCCCTCCCTTCGGAGCTGCGACCGTCAACTACTGCAAGCGATCCTCTCGCCGGCCTTCTTCGCGGTACTGCGGAACATCAAGCCCATTTACATCTGTGCTTCGTGCTCGGCATGAAGGCGACCCACTTGTGCGCTGCGCCACCGTAATGGACCAGATACCGTGGACATTTGTGGACATACGTCATTGCAGTGCTATGTCATCTCAGGAAAACAAGAGTGAAAAACAAACAGTAAAGAAAAAACAAGCAAAATTGGCTGTAGTACACCAATGTGGGCCTACAAGCTGTTTACGCTAAATTGAGCACTGCTTAATTTTTTCTTTGAGCCGTTTTTCAGCCACCTTAACTAGTT
Organism: Medauroidea extradentata; assembly: GCA_003012365.1. Taxonomy (NCBI): domain Eukaryota; kingdom Metazoa; phylum Arthropoda; class Insecta; order Phasmatodea; family Phasmatidae; genus Medauroidea; species Medauroidea extradentata. Next base: position 20,180 of record PNEQ01041547.1, read on the forward strand.
TCGACATGGAATCTTCCACGTATATAAAAATCAGTGTAAACATTTCACTACGCTCAAAACTTAACATATACTGTCCCAATAATATATTTCTTATTTATTATAAGTTTTGGCGAGTGTTCAGTTTACAGTGAATAGTCTATACAAATATTACGCTAACACCACCTTAAAAAATTCCATGAGGATTCCAGAAAAAAAAACCGAGACAACTATGGTCACCAAAATTAAGAAATCTCAGACAATAAAATACACTGTTACATAACAGGATGACCCAACAGTGACGTTTCAAACAAGACTCGACAAAACAACGATGATAACACAGAAAAACACCAGAGTATCCATTCCGACGAGCTAGCAGGAATTCACATTTAACCCCCCCCCCCCTCCCGGTGAAATGCTCTTTTTTCGTATCAAAGCGGAACTCCCACTCATATCATTTAATACGTTTTACAATCCCGCAGAATAATGCATTATTTCAAACGGAGGAATTGAATAAATACACGTCATGTAGGCTATTATTAAACTTTCGGTTACACGATTCTATGTGTATCACAGTCTTTTTATTTAATTTTAGATAAATGTTAAACGGGCACTGCCCAAAAATTACAGCCCCACCTCCACCGGTGCTCAAATTCTTGTACTCAAACAACGTGCTGTTATGTGCTGCTGACACTTGGGCAGCTGACCAAACGAATTAATCTCCACTCACTTCAAAAACATAAGACGAAGAGGAGTAAGAGCTAGTTTTACTAGTTCACGAACAGGTTCCGCGTGGCCTGACCTGCTCCTCCCATTATTAACAACGACCGTCAGTGGACTTTCTTGGGCGCAGGCGGCCAGCGAGTAGGATTAACAATCTACGTTATATAATGTTTCTCTCTCACTAACTATTCCGGATCGACTTGCTAGCACCTACAACTATTCTGTTCCGAGCCATGTGTGTGTGTGGAGACAATCTAGTCGTCCATGGATGTTCTGTTCTGAGTTAGGTTATTGCGACCGCCTACCTCGCGCTTCAAATGAATTGTTGTGTGTCTGTGAACATTTTATACGAAACAATTTCATGTGTGCCCATTGTGTCAACGTACAGAAAGAAAAACCAGTTCAGGCAAGGTCGGAACCTCCAACATGGCTAAACCGGTCTTTTCAGACTGCGTTCTTCAAAATGTAATAACCGGATGTATATGAAACTCAAGTTTGAGACGTGCACTGAACTTTGCTACAGACTTTCCACCAATAAAATTATATGGTCACCGCTTAATGTCCCATAGTAAAAACAGTTCGGCAGAACCTTGCACTCTATTTCAGAGCTTGGCTCGTTGAGGCGATGCGACATTTGATACGCGTTTCAAGGTCGTCCTTATGTCTCCGTTATTTCTGAGACTCTTAACGCTCAGGTAGGCGGCGCCCTTAATTCTACAGGTTAGAAATATTGTTAAAATCGTATCGGTATGAGGTGAAAACTGAACTATCACAGAGCTTTCGTGAATTTTTAGTAACATGAAGTTGATAACTTGGAAGCCAAAATTTGTTGGTTTTCCACTTTAAAATTAAATTAAATTACTTTTGTTTTTACCAAGCCAAGTTAAATTTAATTTGGCAAGGATTTCGTACTTTATCAAACCCGTTAGCGATTGCAGCGCAACTACTGGCAGAATTTTCCATGTGCCAAACTTTTCCATTAGAAAACAAGTTTTCTTCCCAACCTGTAGTATAATTAACCTTAGTTGGCGTTATTTATTTGGAAAGGGAAAACTTCACAAGTTGACTGACCTGCATGAAGTAATCCCTTGTGTGTGTGGAGACAATCTACTCAAATCCTGTATATTCGTTCATTGTCTGTTGTTCCGGCGAGTAGCAGCAAACGGACAAATGGTCGGGCATTGAGTATACATAGGACCTTGGATTCCAACATGCAGGCCACTGAACTCGGGGAAACATTTATTTCCGGTACAACGATTTATTACACGAATCGAGGACTCTAAGATAATTCCAGCCCGTACGTTTGTTGCTTGAATTACTTCAAATACTTATTACTTAGTATCAGCATCTTCACAGCGGCAGAGTGGTCAGACCAATAGGCTCCCGAGGCGATCTAGGTTCGATCTGGCGAGGTTGGTACCGAATTTTTCTCACGTGAGAAACGTGGCGGACGTTGAGGGTTTTCACGGGGTACTTCAGGCCGTGTCTCAATTCAAAGAGTACTCTGTTGAGAGAGTTCTCTTTCGCATAACACCAAGAGAGAGCTCTTGTTTTCTCTCTGGTGCTCTCGCTCTCTCCAGTTGGGACAATGTTCTGTCGTATTTGTAAACAAACGATGCAGAGGTTACTAGTGCTTACATTTTATCAATACAAATCATACACATATTAAAACATTTGTGGACGATTCAAACCATATTTTTTAAACTTACCGACGTCGTATTTCGAAGTGGAATAGCTGTTTATAGGCAACACCAAAATTATTTTTATTTTATATATTTAATGGCATATTACGGCTGAAAATGTTTACTGAGTATCTCGCCATAGGTAACTGATGATTGGAAATAATCATTTCTGAAAAAATATTGAATTATTTTTAATATAAGCCGCACGTTTCTTCAGTAACCTCAAACAATAGTTGTAATCAACATGGTATACGCCAGAGAGCACGAGAGAGCGAGAGCAAGTATACAACTTCGCGCTCTTGCTCTTTCGCACTCTCGGCGAACAATTGAGACATGCAGAGAGTGCTCTCTCTGACGTAGTTGTGACGTATTTGCGAGAGCGAGAGCACGAAAGTGCACTCTTTGGGTGAATTACGACACGGCCTCAGTTTCAGCTGCCTTGCAGTCTGTCACTGCCCCATTGTAGGGTCGTATTTCTGTCATCCCTCAATAATCTCCATGTTGTGGATTGATGGTGGGCTGCCACCCTACAGCGGTCTTCACAATACAACGACGAGCGTCAGCCAATCACAGTCTTGACACTAGCGACGGGCGTCGAGAACATTGCACGAGCGGCTGACATTGGATTTGACGCTCATCGCTGGCGACGGATACAAGTATGAAGAAAAGTCGGTTACATTTTAACACTCGAGAAACTATTTGTTAGATTAAGACAAAATTAAAAATCTATTTAACACAAATAAAATTACATCTAAACACCGTATATGTGTAAATTAATGTAATATACTGCGTAAGCTTGTTGAAAATAAACTAATACATTTGTCTTACTTTATTATTCGGTAGAAAACGTAAACTCTGTTTTCTGTTTGACATTTATTTAAACCGTAGCGAGCATATTAAACAGGTTATCATTTCTTTATTTTCCGTTTACGTTTCGTCAAAATACTGTTATAATTACTAGGTTACTTTTCTAGGGAACATACGGCAGCACAAGTTTGTGTGGCCAGCGGCCGGCGATATTTCATCGCTGTATTATGAAGATGTAGCAGGAATTCGTCGCTGGCGGAAAGCGTAGGGCGTATCGCGCCGCTGTATTGTGAAAGTCGTTTACCTCGTAATTAAAATAATGGTTGAAACTGTGTAAAGAGAATTTTTGCAGCAGCACGTGGTCCCATGGGTTTAGTCACGGTATTTATATTTATTATATCAACATATTCAACCTTCTGGTTAAAAATAAAGCAGATTTGTTTACCCCTGTACTGCCTACAGGATGTTCGGTGTTTTAATCCCACGTGGGGTGGCAGTTGGCAGGAAGCCTTCCTTTCCACAGTCCTGTACAGTGGGCACTATAGATACTGTGATTGAGTTACTGTATCAGGCAGGCGATAAGAGCTAGACTGGCTTAGTGCCTAAATAACAGTATCGCCTTTATGTGCGGGGCGCGAAAACGCCGCGCAGTGTTTTAGGCGTTAACTGTTTCCCTATTTTATTTACGGAAAATGCACCGCATACTCCAGCGCACTATTTCTTGTATTACAATTACGGTTTTTTTTTTTACGTCGCAGCAGTCTGGAAAAGCAGTTTCAAATCATTTGTATGTGCAACGAGGTGAGATGGTTTTACGGTACTTTTAACGAGATCTTAATATAACCTATGATGAAGTAAGGCGCAGAGACTCGAACACAGGACCTCTCGCACCGTAGACCTGCGCCTAGCCGGCTTGATGGACAACGAAACCATGATTCTAAGCATTATGTCTGGAATATGCAAATTGCGATGCTTAGTTTTAAATGTGTTTTCTCTTCATAGATTAAGATATCGAATGTGCATTTGGTAAGTATCTCTTTAATTAAAAAACTTTCTCCTAACACGCAGCAACACAGTTCATGCGTCAGCTACTTATTGGTGTTCTAGTGCGCTTAATATCAACAACTGTATACAGTTATGAAATAGTAATAGTTTTGTAGGCGATACTTGCAAGTACAATTTCCTCTTGCGAAACAATTTTAACTACCATAGTTTTCTCATAATTGTGCGTCAATGTCAAAATTTGCCCGTTAAGCTGCCATGTAATAGTGAAAACTAGTTGAGACCCGAGTTTATACATTTTTTACCAAATTTTTTTTAAAAGGAATAACCGAGAGCTGAAGTAGTAAAACCGCTCTCACTTTGTTATAACTGGTTTTAACAACCTACTCTGATTTTGTTGAGACAAAATACAGCACGACAGTAGCTAATTAGTAAATTAACAATATTTCCTTTTAATCGGTAAATCAGCTAAAATTATTATGCCTCACTGTCTGGAAAATTACATTACATAGTACAATCAATTTGCAACAAAGTTACAACAATTATACAATATCGGCTCTGATCTTGTTTTAAATAAATCATTATCTGGAAAGCCCGTGCCCTTACACAAAACAATTCACGCTAGCCAACATGGCATTCAGTAAACAAATTTCGTATTTTAAAAATTGCTGAAATATCGACCTTTTTTCCTGTAATTTTACGATATATATATATATATATATATATATATATATATATATATATATATATATATATATATATATATATATATATAATATTCAAAATATTACGTTGCGAGTTCTTCCTCGACGTCCACACCACTCCCGCAATAACCGCACAGACGGAAGCACTGTGTAGTAAGGTATGTCTCAGATGCAACAACTAGCTTTATAAAGCTTTGTTCTAATTTAGAACCCTTTCAGTGCATCTGAAGTAACCTGCAAATTTTTTTAGGAGAAAAAATGCTGGCCCCTGCAAACCCCCTCCCTTTTTCTATGGAAAGGGGACCGCGATGGCCGAATGGTAAGACCATTCGCCTCCCACCAAGGCGATCCGGGTTTGATTTCCGGCGGGGTCGGTCCCCGGATTTTCTCGGGGATCTCCGGTTTCTCCCGCCCTTTCATTCCGGTGCTGCTCCATAATCACTTCATGTCACCCCTCACCAGCGCTAAAGACCTCGACGCGCTGACAAAAATCTCTCGCTCACATTCTATGGGGAAAAAGAAGCCATCAAAGTCAACCATTGTAGCTAAGATGTACATCACTTATAGATGGTGAGATAAAGAAGGTAAATATTCCACTTCGACAAATTTATGGGAAATGGGAAAAACTGTTTGTCTCTCAACTATAAGTTAAATAGGATAACTTACAATTAGACATTGGTTTGTTAGTACTTAAGCAAATTGAACATTAACATTAAAAAAAAATACCTTCTATGTACACAGAATTATTTGCCTGCAAACTTGAAGGAACATTTCCCTCTTTTAATCTCAATGAGTTGAGGGTAATGTGGAGCTAGATAAAATTTACATAATTGTTTTCGTAATACAAGTGCATTTAATTACGAGAATATCATATTCTATGCCATTATACCTACATTGTACTAATCAAACATTTAAAACATTTACAATACAATAGACTACATAAAAACACCACTGCAGCGACTCGTGTAGCGAATAGCCAAAACGATGAGGGAGTAATTACCTTTCACAACTTGTTTCAAACCACGAAGTTCTATAGCGGTATAATGAATCACATACCCGTTTCATTCTTTATCTCAACTGATAAAGCTACATATAAAGTACCACTTTGCTATCTCAGTTTATTTTCGGTATTATATAGAATGTTATAATTTTTCACCTCGCCCATTCACTTATAGAAAGTGTGATCGCATTAAAAATTAGGTATGTCTGAAGTAATGTGAAATGTTGTCAGCGCTATGTTCGCGAGCGATTTAATAAACATTTTCAGACGAAGCAAGTTTAGTCAGTCAGTCTGCTGGAGTTATTCAGTATTTATATGTTTCTGAAGACGGAAACAAATTTGTTCCCGAAACGTCGCATCTGTTGTCAACGGAAGCCTGCCACTTTTCATATTTCTCTTTGTTGTGTTGCCTGTGTTCACATACACTCGTGTCTGTTACCTTTTGTGCTGCCATCGTAGTCGTCTATTTTCGTCGCCATTTTTCATACAATAATGTTGCTTATTTTATCGTTCATTTTTTGTGTTGTCTTTTTTTCACACGACTATATTCTACTCTGGAATTAAGTTTTGACGTATTATAGTTACACAGTAATTTTATTTTTGCTTTCGTGTCGTCTTTTGGGATATTAAGTTAAATTTCTTTCCGGAATTGTCAACATGTTATGTGTTTGTTGACAAAAGCTAACACTGGATATTATATATTTTTTACTTTCTGTTTTACTATGGGGCTTTGCTGCAACATGGCAACGTTCGCTCGTAATACGACGTGATAAAAAAGTTCAGTTCAGTGTAATAAACTACATCGACCGCACCGATACGCAGTTCTACAGGTTGTATGTGATCCCCGCGGTCACTATACTCTGTCCACTCTAAGGTTGCAGCAGAAGTACAAATTGCTTACGAAATAAATCAAAGAAATTGAACTATACCTTAATTCCTCACATTGTGACTGTGCCGTAGCCCAGTTACCTTGTATTTTTTAATATTTCAAATGAAATTTATGCAGTGCAAAAATTAGTATTGTCATTAATTTTAATGAATTAGCTGCAACCTTAGAATGGATGGAATATAGCAGTGACATTCTCATTACAAGAACCCTACAAAACCTCTCAATCAAGGTGAGCGGAAAGAATGTTCAGTAGTGCGTATTATTTATTTACGCGAAACCGCTTAACTTATTCATATTATGTTTATTTACCACAAGAACACACACTTCAACTTTTAAACTATGATTCTATGATCCTAAAACTCAGCGAGCTTGCTATAAACATGATTTTCGGGCCTCTCAAAATGTCTAAGAACGGGTTATTTTCAGAGTATTTATTTTCGAAAATACCACCTAAATTCGCAAAGCGCAAAACGAGAGGCATACGTTAGACTTAATGTTATCCAAAAATAAAATTGTAGAATCAGCGCTTAAGAGTTCCATAGAAAAAAACTACAGCGAAAACCTTTCACGCCAGTTTGGAGCAATATGAATAAGAGAGGCGAGTTTCTTCTCGTAGAATGTAGCTCTCTGACTCCTATCGTTCCATTGTTTCCACAGGCCAAAAGCGGAAATTTGAAACCGGTAAAGACAACTCTTAAATTAGGGCGGTGCAAAAGGCATTCTAAGCATCCCCTCTTCCCAAGCAATTAAACATTTCTATTTTAGAACAGTTCTTAAGTAAAATTGAAATTACCGATGTGTCCAAAATGTGAAAAGCGTGAACTGGTTGGAATTCTCTCAGTCTCAAATAAACAAGTTGAAATGTTGCAAGTTTATAATGTTAGTATTTGTTTACCATCTTTATTAATTTATAACTAGCTACAAATGTTGTCTTGTGAATATATTTCCAAGCCCGGTTGCTGCTAGTCCTACACAACAGGCCAGTGCTGCAAAGCTTCTTGATGCAGGGACGCAGCCAGGGGGAGGTCCATGGGGTCCAGACCCCCCTTCCCTTCTGTACAAACAGAAATAAATAAAATGTAAGAAAATCGAGAATAATTGTTTATAAAATATGACAAAAATATTGGTTTTACCTCAGCAAATATATAGAAACTTAGGTCAATATGACTGTCAGTTTATTCAACAAACCCTAAAACATTGTAAACTTTCTTGAAAAAAAAAAAAAAAACCGACGGATGCGCACTTTTTTGACTGAATTTAGCTGCGAATTCCAAAAGTGTATTTTTCTTGAAATATGCCGATCTTTGTTAACTTAATGTTTGTAAATTTTAGTCTTTTAAACATTTCAATATTTCTATCAAGAAAACTGATAAAATAGCCCCATTTTACACCTTGAAATACAAATTTTTCCGGGGGAGGGCCCCCGGACCATCCACTCTGAAGGGGACCCCTCCTAAACTGAATTTCTGGCTACGCCCCTGCTTGGTGAACATAAAATTCTACATAAATTGACGTATGAGTGGTATATAATCAACAAGTCTGAAAAGCGCCATGCATCATAAGGGGTGCAATCTGTGCACGCCAATGAGAATGCAGAATTGTCGCGCGGGGGCGGAGGCTAGTTGGCAGGCTCTCGGGCCGCAGAGGCAGTTGCCCTCGCCTAGACAGCTGCTTGCTGTAGTCCAAGAATGTACCACCTGTCTGTCCGCCTACCTCCCCCCTCCCTGGTGGCGTCATGGTGGTGCCTGGCTGGCTGCTAGCCTCACCTGTCCCCCACCCAACGTGCGGCTACTCTCCTTCCAAGCACACAGCAGTTACACGAACAACCATAGCTTCTGTCTCGTGTAACTTTCACATATTTTGACATTTCTCTTCTGAGAAATGTGCCTGGCAATTACACATTGTTTGGAGCTTTAAACCTACCTGGCTTCCTGAAAAAGCACGGTCTCCACAATTCTATTTTCAGACACTTTTTAGAAGAACTTTCAAAACATGGAATCCTCATGTGAGATGAACTATACAAGTCGGCGACTAGCGCATGGACGGCGTTGCAGCGCGTCACACGTATTATTTTTTTTACGCGAAACGCCTGTAACTTGTTCATATTATGTTTCTCTACGATAAAAACACATATATGAAAGTATGCTATGTTTTTTTAAAAATTCAGCACGCTTGTTAGAAACATGATTTTCAGGCCTCTCAAAATGGCTGAAAACTTTTTTATTTTAAGACTGCTGTAACTCCGAAAATACCAAATGAAATCTTAAAACGCAAAACTATAAGAATACGCAAACTATCCTCGCATGCCAGTTTGAGCGCGCTGTGAATAGAGACGATATGCTTCTCTTAGAGCGGGGTACACTGGACTCTTATCGTTCCGGTGTTCCCAAGTGTTAAACACGGAAATTTGACACCGGTACACTCTCCTCTTAAGAATTACACTTTTTGACAGTTTTGTTCACGCTGTGCCATCCTCTGCCACAAGTGAATTCTGAACAAACACACTCAGATAGCTCTCAAACTGTGGAATTTATAAAAATTAAAAGCATTTTCCTTTAGTGATGTGTACACGTGATACTCGTCAGAACTATCAAAAACTGAACGTCTTATATGATAGAACCTCTCTAAAGTCTAGCACACACGTGCATGTTTCGTGTTCAAGAAAGCAGGGCCACTTTATGACAATTCGAGATACGGGGCAGCATATCTTAGCCTTCCCCCCTTTATTGATTGCATGTAGTGATAATGTGACAGAATGACCACAAATTGCAACAAAGAAAATTCCCAGATCTTTCACAAGAACCAAATCAACTTTCTTGGGTATTTATTTAATGAAATTTAATAAGGTAAAGATTTTAAGTTCTTTTTAAAATGTTTGTGTTGTCCAGTCAGTGACTGTGACAAAAGTTCGCCGGTAATCACCATGAACTTGACAATTAGGTATAAATACACATTCATGAGGTTAAGTCTTAAACAAAAAATATAATAATCCTTCAAAACGCCATTATTTTTCTTCCCGTAACTTTAACGGAAGCTCTAAATAAGCCAGGCGAAAAAATTCCTTGAAATTTTCCATATATAAGAAAATTCCCTGATGATTCCAGGTAGCCACAATTTCCCTGATAGTTCCAGATTTTCCATGTTTTCTAGGTTTGTGGCCACCCTAATGTGAGCATGTAATCCCTCGACTTTCAAGTTAAATGGCATGATGTATGATCTGGTAAGCACTAGTAACCATACAAGTCCTTGTATGCTAGCTACTAGTTGCTTGGAGGCCATTCACACAACACAAGATCGTTACATATCGAGGTGAACAAGGTGTTCACATTCTTACACAAGAAAAAAGCCCATGTGTACTAGTACTAGACTTAAATTACACGCACCTACTCACATACACAGTTACTACAGGCTGTCTCAAGTAACTTGTCCGTATTTTACCAGTTCTCTTCTGATAAATGTGTCCGACAGTTCATTGTTTGGAGCTTTAAACCAAACTGGCTTCCTGGAAAAGCACGGTCTCCGCAAACCTGTGTACAGACACGTTTCTCAGAAGTGAACTGTCAAAATACAGAACACTTACATGGCACAGACTATACCACCTTCTCCTCAACTGCTGTCTAGCACGCCAAATATGACTGCACATAGCCCGCCTTTTCTTAGGGCAAGGTTACAGCGTTATGTTTTTCCTTACAGCATATTGCTGCTATTCACAACGCGCCAAACTGGCGTGCAAGATTTTCCTTGCAGGCTTTTTCTTATGAGACTCTTTTAGTTCCTAAAATTTTATTTTTTGATAGTATGAAGTAAAGAGCAATGCATACATCTAATTTTGCACTTAACGAATTCAGGTCGTATTTTCCACGTTACAGCAGTCTACATAAAAAAAAGTTTTTTTGTAGCTGTTTTGAGAGGCCCGAAAATCACATTTCTAACAAAAGGGCTGAATTTTTAAAATTATAGAAGCATAGTTTCACGTGTGTCTTATATTCGTAGCAAAAAGTAACGAAACTAAGTTAAGCGGCTTCGCATTAAAATTTATAAGCGAGACAGAATGCAAGACTTTCCACGCCACGTCCATAGAGGAACAGATCTGGACACTAGGGAGTTAAAAATTGACCCGCATATGGAACTCTGTTGTTTTAGCATTGCGTTAAATGGAACTACGAGTAGCAAGTACTTGTAGTCGCTTGGTGTTGTTTTAGCACTGCGTTAAATGGAACTACGAGTAGCAAGTACTTGTAGTCGCTTGGTGTTGTTTTAGCATTTCGTTAAATGGAACTACGAGTAGCAAGTACTTGTAGTCGCTTGGTGTTGTTTTAGCATTGCGTTAAATGGAACTACGAGTAGCAAGTACTTGTAGTCGCTTGGTGTTGTTCTAGCACTGCGTTAAATGAAACTACGAGTAGCAAGTACTTGTAGTCGCTTGGTGTTGTTTTAGCATTGCGTTAAATGGAACTACGAGTAGCAAGTACTTGTAGTCGCTTGGTGTTGTTCTAGCACTGCGTTAAATGGAACTACGAGTAGCAAGTACTTGTAG